>OX421502.1:6736594-6794094 GCA_949126835.1 Anisus vortex | reverse complement strand
CTTAGTCATAAGCAGACAAAACAGTCAACATCAGAGTAGTATTTAGACGTCTTCCAAATGTTCCATGGATCAGGGGCCCACACACAAAAAGAGCCCCACACATCACAAAACACAGGCTAACACAGCAATGTCGGAAGGAAGGGGCGAGGCAATGAGGTGTCCCCATAATAAATTTGGCCCTCGGGAACAGTGCCCCCACAATCCTAAAAACGGACCTGGTCAACACTAAACATTTATACAAAGAAATTAAGATTCCCAACATACAACATACAACATACAACACTAAACATTTATACAAAGAAATTAAGATTCCCAACATACAACATACAACATACAACACTAAACATTTATACAAAGAAATTAAGATTCCCAACATACAACATACAACATACAACACTAAACATTTATACAAAGAAATTAAGATTCCCAACATACAACATACAACATACAACACTAAACATTTATACAAAGAAATTAAGATTCCCAACATACAAGACAACATAAAGTTCCTTTCCCGTTTAAAAAAAACAACAACAAAAAACAAGTACAAAATACCATATTCCAGGTAAGAACATAGCATATAGTTTTCAACTGGCTATTAAACAGAATAAGATAAAAAAAAGTCAGATAACTTCTAACACCTAACATTGCCCATTTCTCTATCCTACATAAAACAGTATTTCACATTTTACATCAATAATACGGCTCCATGACATTTGAGGTTATGGGAGCGAGTAGAAAGTGATTTTTGTTTTTTTCTTTTTAATTAGTATTTTTTACTTGAACGAAAGACGACAATACATTTTTTTTATTTACCAAGAGAATTTATTTAAATTTAGCATAGGCCTAAATGGCTATTAACTACATTTGTGCAATATGAAAAAAAAAATATTTTTTTTTAATGAATTTTTTAAGTGAGGCATATACAATGAACATAGAAAAAATCATTTTAAAAGTTATTAAAATATTAATAAAAAAATATTTCTTTTTAAAATCCCTTTTTTTTATATTTAAAAGCTATAGACGAATGTAATGAATATCTCTGAAAATTGCGTGCGTGTTAATGGGCCGTATTGCTGATGAGAGTTAACACCCTTGCCCCTTATACAAGTCAACCATTTATGATTGACTTGTAAATTACAAGTCAGTCATAAAAGATTGAATTGTAAAAGGGGCAAGGGTGTTAACTCTCATCAGCAATACGGCCCATTGGTTCATAAATATAAGAAAAATTATTGTGGAATATAAGGCAATTAAAAAAAAAAAAATTAATAGAAAATAGATCTATTTGTTTTTACGAAAATTCAATTTCATCATCGAATTTTTATTGGTTTGGTGATTAATTTTTACGCACAAAGACAAGAGGTTAGCATTTATATTGATGTATAGTAAAATAGAATTAGACGCCCTTTTTATATTAGGCCTACTGTAGTGTAAATATGTTAAAAATAAAATATTTTTCTATAGGGCGTTTGCAATCACGTGACAAAAAGCACGTGATTTTTGTTTATTTTTATGTAGTGGTGTACACAATGGCCGCTGTATCAATAAAGTGTCCTATAGACCTTTTCATTTTATTAATTATTCCAAAAAAAAAGGTCAATGTATACGCATGCGCAATAGGTGGGGGGCAGAAGTTGTCAAAAAAACCTTCATCGCCTTTGTTATTTTACTGGGGGCCTAGTGGTTTTTAGGCGTAATTATATTAGCTTTTCATTTTACAAAAAAAAAAAACTACTTCATAAAAACTTTATACCCAGAAACTAGGGAGCGAACTGTACTTTTCTTTTACCTTTTGAACCAGTTTTTAACCCAAAAAACATTTATAATACATTCTAGGCCTAATGCGTCTATGGTTACCATGTTAATAGGCCTACATATTGAGATATTGACGTCGAGCGATCAGTAAATCGTCTTTAAGCATACAAATAAAATTGTACATAGTTATCAATTTATAAAGCTTTGTTTGTGTTGAAGTATTAACACGTAGGCTATATTGTATTAAGTTATTATTTGTAGCAATAGAAATCGTAGCTTTTAATTATTGTTTTTTTTTATCGTTCGATTTCGATGTCACAAAAGAACCTTGAAAAGTCAAAGTTAAGCTCATCACAGTTTGATTCTGAAAAGGCCTAGGTCTATGTCCCATAGGCATATGCTATTGTTTGACTTGTTCTGGTGTTTTATCGTTAAAATATTGTATGTAGAAGTAGTTAAGCATATTATAACATATTAGTAGACCAAGCTATAGGCTAGGCTATATATTATGTAATAGGCTAAAGTAGCCTAAAGGCCTATATAAATTATATATATAGGCTTATGGCTTATAGGACAGGCCTAGCTATTATTTAATACAGTAGGCCTATATAGGCATATCGAATCGGCCTATCATATATAGTTAACTATAATAGGCATATCCTATGCCTACTACTATGCCTATAGTAGGCCTATTAGCCTATTAGCCTATAGTAGCCTAAAGGTTATAAGCTTAAACAGTTTAAACTATTAAACAATTGAAACTATTTACTATTTAGGCCTACTATAGAAAAGTGTTGATTAACCGATTGCGATTGCATGAAATAATTAAGCGAATATGAAGGTAGGCTATGCTATATATTTGATATTTGCAAACTGGTGCGTGTTTTCTTCATGAATTTTTAGTTATAGGCCTGTTATTGAATAATATTTCATGCATAGGACTAATGAAATGACAATAAGTCACAATATGAATAGGCCTATAGGGGCCTATATCTATATTTATATATCTACAGGCCTATCATATTCAATATGGAAAACATAGGCCATAGCCGACATACGGTCATAGACCCGACTATACGACATAGGCCTATATATATATTAGCCTCTTCCTACGAACAATATATATATTTTTAAATTTTAACATAATATTTGCTAAGGCTATGGTTTTTATATTCGTGAAGATGCATCGGCTCTTGCCTCTGTCTCTATCAAACATTCAACATGAAATATATCTAGAATTATATTTGCCTTTTTATTTATCAAAACGAGCGATCTAGGTCTAGGGCTAAGTTAAGCAATAGCTTGAATAGCCTACAGTAATAACAGCATTATAGGCCTAATTTTTTTTTTCGATACAAAACTAGTTCTAAACGTAATTTTTTTTTACATTGAAGAAACTCAACAAAAAGTAATGACACAGTGATCACGATAGAATCGACCATAATATTAAGGTCCAAAGCATAGAGTCCAGGTCTAAAAATTTTTTTCTTAAAAAAATAAAGAAGCTCTAAACGTTGCTTTTTAACAATTCCCTTCCTAGGTTCTTAGTTTAAGATCTCCATGTGTTTTTATGGTTTAAAGTTCAAAAACAACTATAATAACATTAAAAAAACCCAACACCTTTAGTAAAATACTATATGGAAAGAAGAAACTAAAATCTTTGTGCCCCCAAAAGAAATATATGTCAGTGAGTCTCAAGGCCACGCCCCTTTTCCGGGGTCAAACTAAAAAGGTCTATAGGCCCGAGCTTGTTTTTACTTACGTTTTGTGAAAGTGTAGGTCTAACCGGCCCTAGCCTAATCACATTAATCAATTAATCTGCAGTATTTAACTTTTAAAATAGGGAAATACATATAATTAATGTTGTACCGAACGATTATTAGGCCTAATTATAATATCAATAAAATCAATTCAATTGCAACACTTACCGGTCGGATATGAAGATGATAAAATGTGCGTAAAATGTTGAAAATCGTTGAAAAAATACCATGTCAGGCTTTCTCTTGGACTAGGAAGATGATCTACGACTATTTACCTCCTAATTTGTGAGTAGGATAGCCAATATTCAGATGTGAATTTAGCATGATGAAGAACAACTTCACCACGTTACATTTGTACCTCAAGTGGGTTCTATATTTACACAAATACATCACTAAAAAACTTAAGCTCCGCCCATAGAGAACGCTCTATTGTATACCCTTTTCAAATGCTATTTGTACATTGAAATAATATTACTCTCAAACTAAATAATTTAGATCTGGGAATACTTAAAGTATGGATAAACTATACAAATTAAGGAAAAACTAAAGGGGTGTATTTTATGACATTTAGTAGGTCAATTTCAAACGAATACCTTCCCTTAAACACGATACAGATAAACACGCTACACTTAAACACAAGACACTTAATCACAAGACACTTAAACACACGACGGTTAATCACAGCGACAGATAAACACACTTTTTATTATAATAATGAAAACTAGCTAGTAGCTAGTCTCAGCCAACTTAAATTGCCCTTTTCAACCTACCGAATCCAACAAATGAGACAACAATAGAGAACAGCTATAACAATTATGTTAGTCTGACATTGAGTGCAAAGAGAGCAAACAGCTATACAGCCTGTTTGACTGTAGCAAAAAACAACAACACATCAACAACAAAACATCAATTGCAAAGGAATAAAACTATGTTGGGTCGTCAGTGTGTAGTCCTCTATTGCGAATGATGATGACCACATTAAGACACTGACCACATTAAGATACTGACCACATTAAGACACCCTTGGTGTGTATCCGGTCATGGAGGTAACTTTTAAGAGCAATCGTTTCCCAGAATATTCGGTAAAAGTTTTATATGTATACATATTATATATTATAATAATATATGTTGTGATTTATAGAATTATTTATTTTGTTGTTTCCCTTGTTTAAATTGTTAGACAGAATTTCACATTAAGTGTTTAGTCCAGCCCTTCAGCATTTTCCCGACAAATTTAAGTAATTGAACAGTCCAATGTATATTTATACCTCAGTTGTCTGCAGACAGTTCAAAGTTCAAAGTGTCGTTTGGCACAAAGAAAAAAAGAGCGCACTTTTGATTATGCAGCGCCAGTACCGAACAAGTCACCTCAGACATATAGGAATTCTAAGACAAAAGATTCCTTTAAAAAGAGATTAAAAACTTTTCTCTTTGTCTGGTGTTTTCGTGCCATCTTCAATTCAACATCTACAAAAGGATTCTCTCCTCTCTATCACTGTCTGTCTATTTCGTTTGCTCTCTAATTGTATGCCTTCCCCAAATCAATTTTTCATATCTCCCTCTGCCCTGCTTTTATCTAGATTCTAGATATTCATTCCCCCCCCCCTTTCTCTTTTTTTTTTGTTTCTAAACTTTATTTCAATGATTACTTCTAAGTTCTATCTAATTTGTCTTTATAGTTTCTCCCTCAGTCTCTTTATTTTACTCGTTCTCACCGTTTCTTTCTATCTATTTATCTTACACAGTATATCTTTCTTACTCATTTCTTTATCTCTCTCTCTCTTTCTCTCTCCTTCTCTCTCTCTCTGACTGTCTCTTTCTATATCTCTACCGCTCTCTCTCTCTCTCTCTCTTTCTCCCTTTCAACTGTTTTCCATCGTTCTATTGAATGAATATAAAATCGGCCTTGTGTTCTTATGACTGTCTCTTTGATTTCTAAATATGTTTTGTCTTTATTTCTCTTCTTCCTTACTTTCTATGTTCTATATTTTCTATGTTCTATATTTTCTTACTCCAATCCAATCATCTGGACCACACCGCTAGGAAGCTTGTTGTAATAATATTTTAAAAATTTATTTTCCAGAAGTGAGCTTGTGTCACTGAGCACGCGTGCGTGTGTGTGAGTGTGGGTCAAAGGTCATGCCTCAAATCACGACGCTAGCGACATCTGACAGCTTGCAGCCGACTAGCGGCACTAACGCTTCCGCAAGGCCTCTGCGATTTATTGCCGCCCAGCGCTTTGCGGAGAGGCGAGTCTGTCACAGCTGTACGAGGGAGGCCACGCAAGACACCGGACCGGCCAAAATATATTGCTCCTTTCGGCAAGATGAATTTAAATGACGCCTTCTTTATATATATATATATATATATATATATATATATATATATATATATATATATATATATATATATATATATAAAACAATGACCATTTCAGAAACGAGTCTTAAAAGATAAATCGTTATGTAGGCCTATACCGAAAGACTATAATAAGATGGACCGCTTGCTTTAATATTTCTGCTGTTTGTTGACTCGAATGACTTTTCTTTGGAATTCTCGATTCCCTTTTGTATTCTGCAATTCCGTTTTATTTAATCGCTATGATTTACTCAATGAAAACATTAACCCTTACAGTCCCGGGCGCGTATATAGCGGAACTAAAGGCAGCATAGATAGAAGTATGGGAAGGGTTAAAAGTAAAAGTTGTATAAAGGAGAAACGTTTATGTAAACGACGGTGCGTAGAAGTAATTTAAGTCAGCTTTATTGGCTGCGCACGAAAAAAAAGAACATATAAGCTCTAAAAATATATCAAGCGGTCCATCTTATTATAGTCTTGATATACCAAAGTTTTTGGATACACATTATATTATCATTAGTTTTATTATAGCCTTAAATATTATTTTGATTAGCGACAGGGCAGAGCCTATTATTGCAAAACGATCATGTTCAAAACCTGTTGAATGTAATAGATATTAATTTGTCTACAATTTTAAGCGGAGATGAATGGGGGATGAGAAGGGAAACCTGTGTCAATTTAGATGTGATAGGTCAAGTACAATATCCATGTAGCCAGAAAAACAGTTTTTATTAGATTCCTGGGGAGCATTCTCCGTTGGATGTATAAGACAATGATAACGCTCAGAAGTTTTGTCGTATATATCACCGACGCTCCTTCAATATAAAAGATTACTGCGTCCTACGCATTTTTTATTATTGTTTGAGTCTAGTTTTGCATTTTGATTAGTATTTTTCAGTCTTTACTGTCCCCAATCAACGGTAGCCTACCTAAGCAGAGTAGGTTTAATAAACGTTTGTCTATTTAGATCTGATTAGTACCTAATAACCATACTACTGAAAACTACTTATGCTTGTTCTATGTGAAAATCAAAATACAATGTCTTGTTCGCAAAAAAAATAAAAATAAAAATAAATAATGGAAACAAAAAAACACTTATAAACAACAAAATGCTAAATTTATTTTCATTTTAATTATTATTTTAGCCATTTAGACTGATCCTTGGTATACCGAGTCGTAGATTTTATTATTGTAGTGGCTGTTTTTAGTTGCTTTTGATATATTTCGGTTGTTTATGATTCTTTTGGGTGACATTTCGTGCGTTTTTGTAAATTTTTTCCCCAGGCATACATTTTAGTCCTAATGTTGTTTTCAACGTGTGGCCTTTGATTAACTTTTTGGTATGTTTCTTTTCTATGTGTTGCGTTTATTTTTGTGTGACTTTTTACTCCCTTTCTATTAACTCGTACTGTCTGCTTCTCTGCTTGTCCTGTTGCTTGCAAAACTTTGCATCGATTTTTCAAACTTTTCTCGTCGACCAATCGAGATGAAACTTGGGCAGCAGACTTGTCCCGACTAACAATACATTCCATCAAATTTTCAGCATCATAGCCTTTGGAATAGTTACGAATACCCTCGACCAATTTGCGAATCGAAGAAAATATTTTACGGAAAACAAGGCTGCCTTTCTCTATCAGAAGAGACGGAAGTAAATAAACTTTTCGGCTTTGGCCCGAAAAAAAAGGATGCGCACATTTTTAGTGTGGAAATTCATAAGGTATGATATCAATTATATCAAAATATAAAATAAATATAGTTTACAAAGAAAGGGAGTATAATTAAAACTTTGTTTTTATGGGTTAGTTTATTATTCATTATGAAGTTTTTGTTATATTCATTTTGGTGGATTTTCTAAAGTTTTGATTGCGTCCCATAAAGTTGGACCTTGGAATTCTGAATTGACCAGTTGAACAAATTAAATCAATATTTTTCTCCCCTCCCAAATATTTAGCTTATTTGATATTCGAATGTAGATGTAAAATAATAACAGCAAGTAACATGGGGATCATCATTCAGCTTACAGACTCTGGGGCTGCCACAGAATATCTCCATGATTCTCCTCCCAGGGGCGCAGTTTTAAGCCCTAGATGTGGAGGGCGGAAAAAAAACAACAAGTATTGATCCCAAGCCCGCCCTGCTCTGCCGGCGCGACATAAATTCTGCACCGCACACACGCCAGCAGGCAATAAATATCGCAAAACGTCACTTGTAGTTTGTTTCTTTCTGTCGCATAGATTCCCAGTAACAAACAAAACGAGATTAACATAGAGGAACACCAACGGCTAGAAGAGATATACACGAGGCTACAAGCAAGTCGAATTCAAAGACCAACCAGGGCGAATAAACATACAAACAACAATAACAACAATAACAACCAAGTCTAATACTG
Organism: Anisus vortex; assembly: GCA_949126835.1. Taxonomy (NCBI): domain Eukaryota; kingdom Metazoa; phylum Mollusca; class Gastropoda; family Planorbidae; genus Anisus; species Anisus vortex. The sequence goes on along the minus strand of OX421502.1, from coordinate 6,785,829 downwards.
ATTCAAAAGGGGTGGGGGAGGGAAGAGGAGACTGCAATGTTCATTAATATCGAATATTCGCAACTGACAAGAGTAACACCATAGAATATAATACGATGGACCGCTTGCTTTAATATTTCTGCTCTTTGATGTCTCGAATGACTTCTTTTCGGAATTCCCGATTCCCTTTTTTACTGTATCCTACTCCAATTTATTTCATCGCTGTGATTTTCTCAATGACAAATTAAAATCGAAAGTTGTATACAGCGGAAACATTTAGGCACACGTAGGAGTATAGAAGTTATTTAAGACAGCGTTTTTGGATGCGCACGGAAAAAAGAACATATAAGCTGTAAAAATAGAGCTAGCGATTATAGTCTTTGGTTGGTAACACCCATAGTTAAATCACTCAACCTAAAAACACTAGAAGACAGAAGGGTAAAGAGTGAAGTAGTACCAATATATAAAGCATTAAATTCAAATATAGAAATGCAACACAAAGACAATCTGTCACAATGCGCAGATAAACATAAGGACAAATACACTTTCCTTATCCCTTATGCGAGTACAAATACATACAAGTACTCTTTCTTCCCGAGTTGCATCCAAAATGGAATGGGTTGCATGAACAAACCAGGAAAACCAGTATTATAACATCATTTAAAACACTAATAGAAATGCAGTACTATACTCAAACCACAGATGTGCGTAGGACGCAATAGTCTTCCTTATAACAGGAGAGTCTGTAATCAGTGGTTGCGGAAAATGGGCTATTTCTGGTTCATCAGAGCCGTGTAGACCCGCCATTGGCAAAATTATTAATAGTTTCACAGGTTTAAAACAAGGATCAAAAGCCCACGAAAGTATATCATACTGCTGGGTCAGGGTAGTACATCGCACCTCGACAACCACGAGCCTTTGTCTAATAACTTTTACTAATAAAAATGTGACGTTTAAGTTTTATTGACAAGTCTTAAACGTGAACGTGGAAAAACATTTCCGATTCGATTCGTTCTTTTGCTTCCAAACATGTCTGTGTTTTGTGTTAGGGGACTAAATTTTATTTCATTTTAAAAAGATATAGCTAAAGAAAACGATGGAACGTGAATGTCAGACGTAAAGAATCACTTTTTTATAATCCCAAACTTATTGTTTGGTGCAAAAGAAATGTCATTTTTTTGTTTTTATGAATTTACGCATTGTGTTTTTTTTAAATAACGAAGAAACGCAACCCTAGACTCATTTATTTAAAAAAAAAGCAAAATTTAACCTAACGCGACTAACATTTGAGTACCGGTATTAATTATTGCCTAGTCACTTTTGATGCCGAAAACGGATTCTTCGTAACTAATATTATAGCCTTTGTATATTTCTAAAAGACCAGAACTGGCCAACGAGGTTGAAATCAATTGTCAGACACCAGCAAAAGCATGTTTTTTTTTGTTTACGGAAAAGGAAACCGGAAGTTCATGAGCTCTTCATTTTGAAAAGGTGATGCCTTATTAAGACTTGTCAATTATTATATATAAAGAGTAAAAGAAAAAATTACAACAAACAACATTAAAATATCAAAAGCCAAGAAAACGATAAAAAAAACATTATAAAAACAACAACCGCTTTTATTTTTAATAAAAACAATAGATTTCAAGTGACTTTCGAAGTTGATGCAAAAAATGAAAAAATTATAATAATAACAACTGTATGCCAATTTCTGCGGCTTCAATAGACTAGGACATTTGTTAATACGTGAAAAAATCAAGTGATTTAACTTTAAAAATACACAAAGTTTGGAGGTACAAAATCTGCTATGTCTCATGTTGGCTTACGCCATTTTTTTTAAATCACATACTTTTAAATAGTTCAAAGGGACTAGTTAAGGCCTCTTGCTTCTTACTGCTCACCTTTGCACAGGACTTAACCGACTAGACTGAGAAATTGTGACTCGTATCAATTATCACATTAATCTGCATTAATTTAGATGTTAACATTTTAATATATAGATATATATATATATATAAATATAATATATATATATATATATATATATATATATATATATATATATATATATATATATATATATATATATATATATATATTGCATACATTTCATTGGCTTGAGTTTATTGATGATTAATTAATTTTAATAAGCAATATACACATTACAATGCACTCTTCGATCAGAAATTTAACATAGCTTTGTTTCAAGCATACAATTTTACACACTCACAAACCAACCGTGTCAGTCTTTGTCAGAGAATAAGAGTTATAGTTATAACCCTATGTTATTTTCATTTTACGTTGGCTTACAACAAGATGGAGGCTGTTTACACAGGTCACGTGATATGGAGACCTTAAAATGTCAATATTACAAAATTCCCACTTGAACGTTACCAAATAATAATAAAAAAAACAGAACAGAAACTAAAAGCATAGATAGACCTATATGTTGAAGACAGGCGCTGAAAGTGCTTCATAGAGCTGGTACTACGAATAGATAGACCTATATGTTGAAGACAGGCGCTGAAAGTGCTTCATAGAGCTGGTACTACGAATAGATAGACCTATATGTTGAAGACAGGCGCTGAAAGTGCTTCATAGAGCTGGTACTACGAATAGATAGACCTATATGTTGAAGACAGGCGTTGAAAGTGCTTCATAGAGCTGGTACTACGAATAGTGTCACGTGCTAAATCAGCTACTGACGTTAGATGATATTTTTAGTAATGTATTATTATATATTCTTTTGATACACATCCATCTTGGATCTCACAAGGTTGTATAAGAATTTATATTGATGTTATTGAATTAGATTTGATGTTTATTTGACTCGTTGCGATGTGAATCTTTTGTGTATAAAGTGATTTAGATAAACTGTACCTTAATATATAGGAAATCCACAATCATGTTTGAATGATTAAACACAATTTTATTCCAACAAGTTGAGATGATAAAATATAACAGTAACACAGAATATATATACCAGTATTATATGATGAAACTTAATCAGTTGAGATTCTTCTATATCGTACTAAGCCGTAATCCTATCTTTAAGAAAGTGGTCAAAAACAGTCCTCACACATTAGCGCCCAAACTAGAACTAAACTAACCGACTCAAACCCTCGTGCTGACATATGACGCATTTTAATGCTATGACGTAGTGTCTAGACATATACATGTTTTATTCCTAACACGGAAACATTTCGGGTTTAAGATTATTTCATTTTAACCGTAGTTAATAATAACATAACCAATATAATTATGGAAATAAATCTACTCGTAACACTCGCCCCCCCCCCTTAAGACACAAAGGAATTACAGACAGTGTTAAGTATGGAATTCTTTGTAGAGTACCCATAAAATGAACCGAATTCCCAAACTATTCGTAAGATTTAATTGACTATTGGACAATCTTTTTAAGATTAAAATGAACCATATATTACATATCCCTTTAATAACAAAGTCGATATTATGGAATCCCTTATCACATTATCTTATCAATGATTATTAATTAAACATTTATTTATCAATTAATATTTACAATAATGATTATTGTGTGTACAACGTTGACCATAAAACTATTACCACCAATAACCAATTCCCATAGAATTGATATGAATTACCCAAATAAGTGGAACCGATTAATAATTGATAGATAATTCTTTAGAAAGTTTAATTTATTTATAACCGATCAATGTATCATTAAATAATGATTTTCAGTTATTACATCATTATTATGATGTCTCAATTATGACATCAAGAATATTTAAAAATGTGATAATCTCAGCTGATTTAGCATAAAATAAGACATCCAAATTATAACATGACGACATAGAAAACAAACAATTTGCAAAACACATCAATAGAATTAATTGAACAAACACAAGTGTGGATGTATTCAAGTTGACTACCTGTGTGTGTGCAAATGGTGTATGCAATATTTACCTTTTACTTTACAACGTATGATTGTCTCTAGTAGAATTTGAAGTTTTGTTCTGTAATGTTTCATATTGTAATATTTCAAAACATAGTTTATTTATTGTCATATTTACAATAATATAAATGTTAATCAATACAATGAATGACATAAAAGAAAACATTTAATGAGAAACTGACTTTTATCTTCTGGTTCACCAGTTATATGCGCGACAAAGTGTCAGCGACCACATTTTGTTTACCTGGTAAATATACCACATTTAAATTATATGCTTGGAGGAATAAGCTCCAGCGAATAATTCTTTGGTTCTGTTTAACCCTGGAAAGGAAAACTAAAGGGTTATGATCAGTTAAAATATCAATTGGATATGGAGAACCATTGATATAAAAATCAAAATGTTTCAATGCTAGAATTAATCCCAAAAGTTCTTTTTCTATCACACTATAGTTTCTTTGATGCTTATCAAATTTTTGAGAGTAAAAACTAATCGGGTGTTCCAGTGAATCATCACCCTTTTGAGAAATGACCGCTCCCATCCCTGTATCACACGCGTCAACGGTAATTTTAAAGGGTTTACTGTAATTGGGTGTTACTAATACAGGTGCCTCAGAAAGAACATCTTTTAATTTTTCAAAGGCCTGGTGGCATTCATTAGACCATTTGAAAGTGCAATTCTTCTTTAATAGATTTGTTAATGGACATGCAATGGTTGAGAAGTTTTGACAGAACCGACGGTAGTACCCCGCCATCCCGAGAAAACTGCGGAGTTGTTTACAGGTTTCAGGAACAGGGAACTCGCGAACAGCCTTCACCTTTGCATTTAATGGTTTTACCAAACCATTTCCCACTATGTGACCTAGATACTCGATGGTTGCATGGCAGAACTGACTCTTAGTCAAGTTAATGGTGAGATTAGCATGAGTCAATTTCGTAAATAACAAATGTAGTTGATCTAAATGAGATTTAAAATCGTCACTAAAGACAACAATATCGTCGAGGTATGCGTGACATTTAGGAATGTCCTGAGTAATGGTATTTATTAACCGTTGAAAAGTAGAGGGCGCATTAACCATACCAAAGGGCATGACCTTAAATTTGTACAGTCCGTCAGGGGTTGCAAACGATGATATCTCCTGAGCCCTCTCCGTCAGTGGAATCTGCCGTCAATAGGTCAATCTTCGTCACAAACTTAGCATTACTCACTTGATCTATTAGATCGTCAATTCTCGGTATTGGATAGGAATCAGTTTTTGTCACTTTGTTTACCTTACGGTAATCCACACAAAACCTCATGGATCCGTCGGCTTTAGGTACCAATACGCAAGGGGAAGACCAGTCACTACTACTAGGTGTAATGATGTCATTGTCAAGCATGTAGCGAACCTCTTTATGGATGCATTCTAACTGGATAGGATTTGACCTGTATGGATGTTGTTTAATAGCTTTAGTATTTTCATTTAGAATAACATCATGCTTTACTACACTAGTTCTACTAGGTACATCTCCAAATAAATGGATATTTTCATTAATTAGACCTTTGATAGCGGATTGTTCGCAATCAGGTAAATGTGCCAATTTTTCATTTAGGTTTTTCAGAGCCTTTGTATTTTGCAGTTTGCTTTCTGCCACTTCACGCTCAATTTCGGGTGAATTATTCCCTACTTTAATAACAGTGTTTACCGAGGCAACAACTTTTTGTTCTTCTCTGGTAATGTATGGTTTCAACATATTAATATGGCACACTCGTTGCGATTTCCGTCTATCAGGGGTCTTTACAAGATAGTTAACCTCACTAAGCTTAGCCATAACCTCGTAGGGTACTGTAAACTTGGCACTCAGGGGTTGACCAGACAGTGGCGTCAGCATGAGAACTTTATCACCAGGTTGGAAGATACGGGTTCTTGCGTTGACGTCATAATAGACCTTCATCTTGTCTTGTGCCTGCAAAAGATTAGATCTGACAACTTTTAATGCATTTTACAGTCTATTTTTAAAATTTTCCACGTATGTCAGTAGACCAGTGTCTTCAGTGGATGATTACCATGTCTCTTGTAACAGCTTTAGTGGTCCACGAACTGTGTGTCCGAATACCAGTTGAAAGGGACTGAAACCAAGAGATTCTTGTACAGCCTCTCTGGTTGCGAAGAGTGCGAAGGGAATACCACGATCCCAGTCGTCGTTATGCTCGAAACAGAAAGTACGGAGCATGTTTTTCAATGTTTGGTGGTATCGTTCCAGTGCGCCTTGACTCTGTGGATGATATGCACTCGATACTGCATGACGAATACCCAGCCGTTCTAAGACTTGGCGAAATAACTTCGATGTGAAATTTGAACCTTGATCTGACTGCACGGTTTTCGGAAGACCATATCGGGTGAAGAATCCGATAAGTGCATCAGAGATTTTGTCGGCATTGATGCTACGTAGAGGAATAGCCTCTGGAAATCTCGTTGCCGAACTCATTATAGTGAACAGATACTGGTGGCCAGCCTTAGTTTTAGGCAACGGACCGACGCAGTCTATAATGATGTGACTGAAGGGTTCTAAGAATGCTGGTATGGGTCGTAGAGGAGCTACCGGAATGGTCTGATTCGGTTTGCCGACCATCTGGCAGACATGACATGATCTGCAAAACGATGTGACGTCACGACGTAGGCCAGGCCAGAAGAAATATGGAAGAATCCTATCGAAGGTTTTCTGTATCCCTAGGTGACCAGCATACGGTGAATCATGGGCCATATGTAGTATGTCCTTGCGGTATACATTGGGTACCACGATTTGATGTACTTCGCTGCATGTTTCATCGTCGTTTTCCCTCTCCATTTCCTCATCAACAACTCATCCCTCAGGTAATAACCTGCGGCCATTGTTTCTAACTCTCCTTCATTCTTTGCTTCCTCTTTTAGCTTCCCGATCTCTGGATCTTTGCCTTGAGCAAGAATGAGTAGTTGTCTAGGCGACAAATTATTTTGATCAGTATGACTTGAGTGACCACCTAGAACATCCGCCATGAAGGTTGCTTGCAAGTCAATCTCTGGTGTTGGTTCTGGTTTCTTTGTCGATTCATTAGTCATCTGCTGTTTCTCCATAGCTCTGGTGATAACACATACTGAATTTTCAGTATTCTTACACTGAACAGAGTCTTTGGTTTCTTTAAGTACAGGATATACCTGATTCTTGGCAATGTCACTTCCTAAAAGTAATGAAATGCCTCTGTAGGGAAATTTCTTCACTATCCCAACAGTAACAGATCCAGTGACGTAATTACTCTTCAACTGTATACGATGTAACGGTGCCGTGAGTGTTCCAGCCATAGTACTGATTAAGGCATACTGGCCTGTATGAGTCAATTTCGACGTTGGTACAGTATTCTTCAACAGTAGAGATATATCAGCACCGGAGTCACGTAGAATTTTATTCTTCCGTTCTCTAGCTTGATTATCTATAGGTGACACATAGCCCTCGCTAACATCCGATAGCATGCACTCGAGTAGTTCTCTGCCTACTGAGTTTCTTGCTACACTACTGCCTCCATAAGTAAACGTTTTATTTACTGATTGTTTATCTGTCACACTCCCTTTGGAGTTGAAACTAGAATGTTCAATAGCCTCGGTCTTCATTTCAAAGACTTTTTCCGACTTTGAGCAACTTGGACATGCGTGTTTCGCCATCTCCTCATGACTAACATCAAATGTCTTTCTATCAGCTTTAATTCTTTTGTGGGCAGTTTTATTTATGTGAGTTTCAGTTTGTACGGCGATGTGTGATAAAACCACGTTGTTCTTGTTTTTAATGGGTCTTTTCTCTTTATGTAGACTCCAACAATTCTCTTTTATATGTCCATCTTTCTTACAGAATGTACAGGTAATTCTCTTTTGTACAAAACTTGAATTCTCTTGTTTATCGGCTTTTTGTTTACTTTTATCTTCTGTCGATCTTAACTTCCTCTCTGTATTACTGTTTTGAGTCCTCAAACTTGTTCTGTCATTTTGAAAATAATGGCTATGCGGGTGAATAATGACGTATTCATCGGCTTTAACTGCTGCTTGTTCTGCTTTTTCAATACCACGATCAGCCAAATGAACTTTTACATCAGTGCGAATCTTCTCAGTAAAATCCTCCATCAGTATGAGATTATATAGTTTTTCATAATCTTTATTCACATTCTTAGAACGTAACCATTGATCAAGATACTTTTTCTCTAATCTCAGGAAGTCAACATGTGAAACTTCTGGTTCCTTCTTGTACTCACGATATAACTTTCGATACTTTTCTGGAGTTAGAACATAACTCAATAGTACTCTGCTCTTTATTAGTTCATAATCATTGCATTCCTCTGGAGTCAAATTCAATACAACATCTAAAGCCTTGCCTTTTGTTAGAGCTGAACGTAAAAGTACTGCTTTCTTATCTTCAGGAAATTTATAATCGATCGAGTTTCTCTCAAAGACCATAAAGAACTCATCAATCTCTATGTTCTCCATGCTTGGGACATGCTTTTTAAACTTATATAGTTCTACATTATTTGTTTCTTGAATCGTATGAGTTGACGAACGAGACTTTGCCAATTCAATCCTTTCATTACTAGCGATTCTTTCTTTTTCCAATTCTTTCTCTTTCAATTGTACTTCTATTCTTTTACCCTCTAATTGTACTTGAATTTCTAGCTTCTTCATTTCTAACTGGAATTTCATGTCCGCACTTAGTTCATTTCCATTCATTTTAAATTCATGGTTATTTATGTCTGTTTTCATTGAGAACCACTGATTCTTCATTATTCATAGTATTTTCTTCAAGCATTCTACCATGTCTTTTCAAACAGTCCTTAATATCTTGAATCAATTTACTCCTTACTGGTGTAACTTCAGTAATGTCTATTCCCAGAGAGTTTGCCATCTCTTTTAACTGGGTTAGTGGCATGCTATTTAACTGTTCTGACGTGATAGCAAAAATATTCAATTGCTCCAACGTAAGATTAGCTTCCGCCATGTTTTATATTAATGACGTAAATAGAAGATAAAAAATTTTAACTTTACCTTTCATAAAGTCCTTTGAAATATTTTACACCACTGTTAATTTGTAGAAGATAAATTTTAAGGATGATTGTGTACAAAGCTGAAAACAGTATGTCCGAACACAGACAGTGCCTCCCACGTAGACAGAATTTGAATAAATATTTGTTGTAAATCGTTTTCACTAAAACAGTTGTTTATTCTCAATTTCTTATACATACAAACTTTAGATCCAGGACGCTAGCCCCCAATCTTTTGTCACGTGCTAAATCAGCTACTGACGTTAGATGATATTTTTAGTAATGTATTATTATATATTCTTTTGATTCACATCCATCTTGGATCTCACAAGGTTGTATAAGAATTTATATTGATGTTATTGAATTAGATTTGATGTTTATTTGACTCGTTGCGATGTGAATCTTTTGTGTATAAAGCGATTTAGATAAACTGTACCTTAATATATAGGAAATCCACAATCCTGTTTGAATGATTAAACACAATTTTATTCCAACAAGTTGAGATGATAAAATATAACAGTAACACAGAATATATATACCAGTATTATATGATGAAACTTAATCAGTTGAGATTCTAATATATCGTACTAAGCCGTAATCCTATCTTTAAGAAAGTGGTCAAAAACAGTCCTCACACATTAGCGCCCAAACTAGAACTAAACTAACCGACTCAAACCCTCGTGCTGACATATGACGCATTTTAATGCTATGACGTAGTGTCTAGACATATACATGTTTTATTCCTAACACGGAAACATTTCGGGTTTAAGATTATTTCATTTTAACTTTAGTTAATAATAACAGAACCAATATAATTATGGAAATAAATCTACTCGTAACAATAGATAGACCTATATGTTGAAGACAGGCGTTGAAAGTGCTTCATAGAGCTGGTACTACGAATAGATAGACCTATATGTTGAAGACAGGCGTTGAAAGTGCTTCATAGAGCTGGTACTACGAACAGATAGACCTATATGTTGAAGACAGGCGTTGAAAGTGCTTCATAGAGGTGGTACTACGAATAGATAGACCTATATGTTGAAGACAGGCGTTGAAAGTGCTTCATAGAGGTGGTACTACGAATAGATAGACCTATATGTTGAAGACAGGCGTTGAAAGTGCTTCATAGAGCTGGTACTACGAATAGATAGACCTAAATGTTGAAGACAGGCGCTGAAAGTGCTTCATAGAGCTGGTACTACGAATAGATAGACCTAAATGTTGAAGACAGGCGCTGAAAGTGCTTCATAGAGCTGGTACTACGAATAGATAGACCTAAATGTTGAAGACAGGCGCTGAAAGTGCTTCATAGAGCTGGTACTACGAAAAGGAAAAAAAAAATGTACATGTCATTCCCACCACATCAATTAACTGTCAGCACAAAGTAATGTAAAAGAAACAGAGCGAACAATAGACAATGACTATATTAATTTCATATTTTTCTGGCTTCAAATGTGACCCCAAAGGCCGTATGAGCCGTCGGTTAATCAAGTCCTGGGCAGCAAACAAACATAACAATCCCTACCCCCTCCTCTCCTATGCCGCATATGACAATGGTCCCCCACCCTTGAACCATCACACTACCCCCCTCTCCCTCAGGTGGCATTGTGAATAACTAGCAACCGACCCGGCTTCATGGCCGACCCGTTTTGTTGTTGATTTTTTTTCTTCCAGTTTTTTTTAAAACCCGTGATTGTGTTTAATAGAACAGGTAACTAAATTGCCTGGGTCTTGGCTAAGGTACACTCACCCACACAGACACACTCACGCACAATCACACACACACAGCATAAAATCTGGTGCCCAGGTATTGATTATATAATTACAGACTTTGCACAAAGGATGCTGATAGGAGTCCTTATCAGGTGATTTCTCCCCCCTCCAACCTTCTACCCCTCCCCACCCCACCCAGCCACACACTCCCAAACAAATTGTTTCTACGTACAGTTAGATTCTTAATTGTTTTGTTCATGTTTTCTTTTTTTCTCGTGTCTTTTAAAAAAAAAATTGGATGAAAGAACAATCAGCTGTATCAAACAGAGGCTAGAGGCGGTCAAGTCCAAACATATCTGTTAAGTGCTAGTAGACAGAATAAAATGCCCAGAGGACTGACCTGATGTACATGGATGACTTTATAGTTAGGCTCTCTTTTGTCAAATATAACATTAATGAAAGATGGAGCATTTAGTAATGAAAGATGTATAAAAACATATAAAAAGCATAGATGTATGTTGAACAACATATTTTGTACTTGATTTATAAAGGTTATACTAGTTTAAAAAAGACACAAAAAAAAAAACACTAAGTAATTAAAGTTGAATGAAAACATAAAAAAACACACAGATGGATTGAAAAACACAATGCAAAATGACAAGTTTCAAAACAATAACAACATCTGGACCACACCGCTAGGAAGCTTGTTGTAATAACCCATTATAACAACATCTGGACCACACCGCTATGAAGCTTGTTGTAATAACCCATTATATCAACTTCTGCACCATCCAATAAATGTCATCAAAAAAAAAAAATAACAAAAGAGCACAAGTAAAAAAAACCTAGCTGAATGTTGAAAAACATAGGTTTAAACTTAACAGTGATTTTAGATGGAACCTGAAATGAAATCAATGAAACAAAAACAGCAAGATGTTATCTCTTTTTTTGTATGTTTACAAAAGCTCCTTGTAAACCTTAGAAAATTGCACCGTGTACCGTAAGCTTATCCGTGATTTGAGTTTAGTCTTGCATCTTGATTGAGGTTTCGTTTGACTTATAACTTATTCAATGTCCGGATGCCACTGAGGAAGAACGAGAAACTTTACGACATTGTCCTTGCAAGTGGCGCAAGAAAGTGTTTTGATCTGAGTGTTTACGTTTATTTCAACAACAAAATTAAGTTTCCTGGTAGACTTGGCTATAGTGAATCCAGCCCATTTATTATAATCTTTTACAGTAATTTACAGCCATCGCCCAGGCACGTAATCATGTGTACACATTTTACTTGATGGACCGAATGCCTATACTATACTATACGTTGGAATTGACACATTTCATTGGTCAGGAGCTATTGTAGTTCCAGTAAAACGTCACAGACGTCTATAGTACTTCTCCAAAAAAAAAAAAAAGGTGGGTGCCCTCTAGAGCTGGATAGTGTTGTGAAATTATTTTCGGGGGTAAGGGGCGTTTCTCAATCTAGCACGATTTAAACTTGATAATGATATGTGGCGCGATGGTATAGCGCGACTTGGAAGACCATGCAGGATTACAGGATTTTATCACAGGTCTGAAGGGCGTCGCATTGTCTGTAAACTATATAAACAGAGCAATTAATTGGAACTCCCCCTCCCCCCCCCCCCCCAACAGTTAAACGCACTTTTGCCCACTACCCATACCTGACTTTGCACCGGCGTTACTGGTTTCCATGGTTACTAAGTCACCTAGAGCTATAAACGAAAAAAAACAACAAAAAACAGCCCTGTCATCTAGTCCGCCATATTGCCTCGCAGCTCCGACCCTCTTCACGCGAGATAACGCACTGACGCATGCGCAAGATAACGGTCTGGCGATTGGCCAGATTACATCTGGATGAAGAAGACGACTGGCCGACAAAATTATAAAAAAGAATAAGGAACAAAAAAGATAGAGAGAAAAAATAAGAGAAAGAAAGAAAGAATGAAATAAAAAAAAAGTTTTATGGTCTTTTAGCTAACACAGTCTGCCCATAATCAGCTCGGATTCCCTTAATAACTGCGGTGTGCTATTTATACTGGGGAATAATTGAGCGTCCCTGGTAACGTTAGACCATTTCTTTCTTTCTTTCTATTATTATTGACCAGACGACGATGGTAGCAATGCACAGTAATGGGTGATTGGTGGAACAGGTGAGTGGGTGTGGGGTTGAGAGAACGGAGGGGGAGTTGAAAAGGTCTTGACAAGGAGTACAGCAGCCGCAGTTCCCATATAAAATGACTTCTAGTTTTTGCGTGGTGTCATTGTCTTGCTGCTTGAGAAGAACACAAAAAAAAAGAAATTGAAGTGCTCTAGACATCATACAATAGTTGATAGCATGGACTGTATAAATCATAACAAAGATCACCGCGGAATATAGATCACCAAGGAACATAGATCAACAAAGAATATAGATCACCGCGGTATATAGATCACCAAGGAATATTGATTACCATGGAATAAAGATCACCAAGGATTATACATCACCGCGGAATATAGATCACCGCGGAATATACATCACCACGGAATATACATCACCACGGAATATACATCACCACGGAATAAACATCACCACGGAATATACATCATCAGGGAATATACAACACCACGGAATATACATCACCACGGAATATACATCACCGCGGAATATACATCATCACGGATTATACAACACCACGGAATATACATCACCACGGAATATAGCCTACATCATCACTTTTTTGTCAACGATCATTAAAGTTTACAAAATGGCAATATAATTATTTTAGTTATTGAAGTAGAAATGTTATTTCACAGATGCTTTGTTTTTGTCGTGACAACACATCGTTTAAATACCACCCCATCCTACTCGTCACATATCGTCACTAAAGTTAGACCAACTCCCTCCCCTTTCTAGCGCGACGTCATATATGGACGGCCCTATGCTTTTTCTTTAAAGTCTGAAACCAAATCCACAGTGAAACCGAAAGAAAAAAAAGAAAAAAAACAACAACAAAAAATATCCAACATCAATTCTAGTATAAATAGATATTAAAATTGTAAAATTCTGCGTTAAAAACAACAACAACATCAATCTCACATCAACTTGTACATGCGAAAACTACCCTTCAGCCAAAAACAAAAAAAAATGAATAAAGAAAATCAAGGGCTGACAACTAATCCTGTCACAATCACCTAACCAAAGCGAGGTAATGCTACCCCGGTCAATTTCAGTGGTCAGCCACACCGGAAGTCGGCCATATTGGTATTTTATTCTAATTTCGTGTGTCTGGGATTTCTTCATCTGGGCGTTAATTGATGGCAATATAGAATCGAGTTTCATTCACCTCCCTTCCCCAACCCTCCCCAACCCCGCACTACCATCCCCCATAACCCTACTTCCACCACAACCAAATTACTGGTTGATATGCCAGCGTGATTAACTTTTTATAAATATATACAAGCTAATTTCTGGTTGATATGCCAGCGTGATTAACTTTTTATAAATATATACAAGCTAATTTCTGGTTGATATGCCAGCGTGATTAACTTTTTATAAATATATACAAGCTAATTTCTAGTTGATATGACAGCGTGATTAACTTTTTATAAATATATACAAGCTAATTTCTGGTTGATATGACAGCGTGATTAACTTTTTATAAATATATACAAGCTAATTTCTGGTTGATATGCCAGCGTGATTAACTTTTTATAAATATATACAAGCTAATTTCTGGTTGATATGCCAGCGTGATTAACTTTTTATAAATATATACAAGCTAATTTCTAGTTGATATGCCAGCGTGATTAACTTTTTATAAATATATACAAGCTAATTTCTAGTTGATATGACAGCGTGATTAACTTTTTATAAATATATACAAGCTAATTTCTGGTTGATATGCCAGCGTGATTAACTTTTTATAAATATATACAAGCTAATTTCTGGTTGATATGCCAGCGTGATTAACTTTTTATAAATATATACAAGCTAATTTCTAGTTGATATGACAGCGTGATTAACTTTTTATAAATATATACAAGCTAATTTCTGGTTGATATGCCAGCGTGATTAACTTTTTATAAATATATACAAGCTAATTTCTGGTTGATATGCCAGAGTGATTAACTTTTTATAAATAGATACAGGCTAATTTCTGGTTGATATGCCAGAGTGATTAACTTTTTATAAATATATACAAGCTAATTTCTAGTTGATATGACAGAGTGATTAACTTTTTATAAATATATACAAGCTAATTTCTGGTTGATATGCCAGAGTGATTAACTTTTTATAAATATATACAAGCTAATTTCTGGTTGATATGCCAGAGTGATTAACTTTTTATAAATATATACAAGCTAATTTCTGGTTGATATGCCAGAGTGATTAACTTTTTATAAATATATACAAGCTAATTTCTGGTTGATATGCCAGAGTGATTAACTTTTTATAAATATATACAAGCTAATTTCTGGTTGATATGTCAGAGTGATTTACTTTTTATAAATATATACAAGCTAATTTCTGGTTGATATGCCAGAGTGATTAACTTTTTTATAAATATATACAAGCTAATTTCTGGTTGATATGCCAGAGTGATTAACTTTTTATAAATTTATACAAGCTAATTTCTGGTTGATTTGCCAGGGTGATTAACTTTTTATAAATATATACAAGCTAATTTCTGGTTGATATGACAGAGTGATTAACTTTTTATAAATATATACAAGCTAGTTTTTGGTTGATATGCCAGAGTGATTAACTTTTTATAAATATATACAAGCTAATTTCTGGTTGATATGCCAGAGTGATTAACTTTTTATAAATATATACAAGCTAATTTCTGGTTGATATGCCAGATTGAT
This sequence comes from Anisus vortex, assembly GCA_949126835.1. Lineage (NCBI taxonomy): Eukaryota > Metazoa > Mollusca > Gastropoda > Planorbidae > Anisus > Anisus vortex. The sequence continues at coordinate 6,770,299 of OX421502.1, read as the reverse complement.
TAACTTTTTATAAATATATACAAGCTAATTTCTGGTTGATATGCCAGAGTGATTAACTTTGTATAAATATATACAAGCTAATTTCTGGTTGATATGCCAGAGTGATTAACTTTTTATAAATATATACAAGCTAATTTCTGGTTGATATGCCAAAGTGATTAACTTGTTATAAATATATCCAACTAATTTCTGGTTGATATGCCAGAGTGATTAACTTTTTATAAATATGTACAAGCTAATTTCTGGTTGATATGCCAGAGTGATTAACTTTTTATAAATATATACAAGCTAATTTCTGGTTGATATGTCAGAGTGATTTACTTTTTATAAATATATACAGGCTAATTTCTGGTTGATATGCCAGAGTGATTAACTTTTTTATAAATATATACAAGCTAATTTCTGGTTGATATGCCAGCGTGATTAACTTTTTATAAATATATACAAGCTAATTTCTGGTTGATATGCCAGGGTGATTAACTTTTTATAAATATATACAAGCTAATTTCTGGTTGATATGACAGAGTGATTAACTTTTTATAAATATATACAAGCTAGTTTCTGGTTGATATGCCAGAGTGATTAACTTTTTATAAATATATACAAGCTAATTTCTGGTTGATATGCCAGAGTGATTAACTTTTTATAAATATATACAAGCTAATTTCTGGTTGATATGCCAGAGTGATTAACTTTTTATAAATATATACAAGCTAATTTCTGGTTGATATGCCAGAGTGATTAACTTTTTATAAATATATACAAGCTAATTTCTGGTTGATATGCCAAAGTGATTAACTTGTTATAAATATATCCAACTAATTTCTGGTTGATATGGCAGAGTAATTAACTTTTTATAAATATATACAAGCTACATTACCCGGCGTTGCCAGGGGAAAATTAAAAAGGAACTATAAGCTACAGATAAACATTTCATAAACGACAATGAGCAGAAAGATATAGGCTAGATGTAATAATTTTAAATATATAATTATTATTTACTGAAAGCTGAACACATTTACGAAAGTAATTTAAAATAGGCCTAAATATTATAATCGGGTTAAATATAGCCAAGTCTATTTATTAAACCAAAAGCTAAATACATTTGCTGAGGTCGGCCTAAAGCTACAGATAAAAAATGTTACACTTCAATGAACAGAAAGCTATAGTAGCTTTTTAAATTAATTATTATTTATTTACTATAAAAATTTAAGACATTAATTTAAATTAAATACTGTAATATGGTTTAAAAATAGAAATGTCTTTTTATTTAAAAAAGAAGTCTAAAATATATTTATTAGATTTTATTGACTGAAAACATTTTAGGAAAAGCTTGAAGTCTTGAAATTCTTTACAATCTTTGAAAAAAAGTAGAATAAGACAAAAAGGTATCAGTGAGGAATCGAACTCAGGTAGCTCACGTGGCAGCGGATACGCTAACCACTCAGCTAGGCAGGACACATTCCGGAAGCGATATCGCAAAAGTATAATATGAGACAATAAGGTCACGTGTCTGAAAATTAACCAATGGGAGTCGTATTTACACAAACACAGTCTACTTCATATAGTTAGTTAAAAGCACCATTCTCATTTTGGTAAATTATTTATTCATGACCAGTGCAATGGTCCTTAATTTGTCTAGGCCTGTCTACAATAGTTTTATTTTATATCTAGCTTTCGTAGTGTAACAAAAACAATTCCCCCCTACTAGGAATCGTTATTGTTGGCTTGAATATATATCTTGCATGGTAATGAAGAGCTTCTTTGCTTGCTGGCGTCTGTGCTAGGTGTTCCACTTGATTTGAAGTTATTGCAGAGAACGCTAGGGTCTTTCGTTCACAATCTATCATTCAGCAATAAATTTTATAAAAATAGTTAAAATATTTACACAAAAGAGTCTAAGTCAAAACCTAAAACTAGAACTTTGCAAACTCTAAACACGAACTTTACTCTACAAAGTTTCAACAACGAAATAACTTAAACTAAGACTAGACCCCACGAGTTAAGAAAATTCTCATAATCTGATTGTTTCCTTACATGGATAGAAAATCAAGAATCTTTCTCTTTCACGAGGGGTTCAGAAAGTCAATCTACAACTTACAATTCTAAGTCTCGACGTCCACGGATTGAACGTTACAAAATTTAATTTAATTTAAAATAATATCTCGAATGTAATACCCCCCTACCTTCTTCTCCGACACTAATATGGACAATGAAGGGTCAATACAAAGTATTATCATCTATTTATAACTCAAGTTCTTGACACCCCTTAAATCTTTCAAATGCTTTGTATGCCATTTATGCTGGTTTGGGTCAGCCCCAAAACACCTAAATTAACAACATGACAATGTGTAAACTTGAATACATTAATCTTCATCAAATGTAATTAACCTTTTCTCAGAGGGATGATGAATAATAATTATAGACAGTTGACTAGAAACGGCTTCTTCAATATTACATGTTGTTTTTGTCATTTCTAATGATTCAAATAATAAATTTAAAGCCCGTCTGCATGATGCAAGGTGATCTCAAGTTTGTTATTTCAGATTTACCGAAAAGAGCTGCAAAAAGTGCCAGTCATGAAATAAATTTAAAATAGTTTCATAATTAGAAATACAGTCATCTAAATCTAAAAAAACAATAAATATAAAATATATAAATATATATAAATATAAAAAATTAACAAAGAACTTAATAAAAATCTCACAACTAAGTTAAAAATACATTGACCTTACGAATAATTTAAAACAAAAGTTAGACGGATTATCACTGTTCTATAAATATAATGGAGGTAGCTTAAATTATCATAAATTCGTTTATGAAAATTGAAGTGAGCGAAAACTATCTAAACCCCATTCTACTTTACAAATTCTAAGTTTCTAAGCATATTAAACTTCATTTATAGATAGGAACGAACAAAATAATTCTAACATGTGCTGAATTATTTAAATAAAACCAAATTTTTCAGTATAAATCCTATATATACATTTTCTTTATCGTCCTTCCAAATATTTAGCCAACCATAAAGCAATAAAGAAATTAAAAAGAAGTTAAAAGAGCTATCATCATCATCATCATCATCATCATCGTTAGTCTATTGATCGTTGTGGTCGTTGGGGGGAGCGAATGGACACATCAGAAGTCAACTTTCTCCACTTTTGCCTATCTTCAGCGGCTGTCAATAGTTCAGTCATCCGCAGCCTTGTCCAGACTTTTATATTGTCGAACACGCATTTCCGTTGACGGCCATTCCGATGTCCACCTTCTACAGTGCCTTGGAGGTTCGTTTTTTGGCAGGTTATTATGCCGTAACACAAGACCGAACCATGTCAGTCTGCGCCGTTTGATTGTTGCCATAATTGTTGTCCTGCAATTGAGGATATTCTGTCCCAGACATACTCATTAGTCATGTATTCTAGGTAGGAGATTTGAATGATTTTTCTCATGCATTTATTTTTGAATGCCTGCAACTTGTTTTCAGTTGATGCTAACAGCGTTCAGGTCTCCCAGCCATACTAGATCTACAAATAATTTTATTAATAAAAAAATTTAAAATATGGCGAATAATCTATCTATCTACCTATCTATCTACCTACCTATCTATCTATCAATATACTATCTTATCTATCTATCTATCTACCTATCTATAAACATGTGTCATGTAAACAAGAAGATATAGCGTTAACAGTTAATATAAAGTATTTAAAAAAACAATAAATATGTCTACTGCCAATAAATATAAAGTATTTAAAAACAATAAATATGTCTACTGCCAATAAATATAAAGTATTTAAAAACAATAAATATGTCTACTGCCAATAAATATAAAGTATTTAAAAACAATAAATATGTCTACTGCCAATAAATATAAAGTATTTAAAAACAATAAATATGTCTACTGCCAATAAATATAAAGTATTTAAAAACAATAAATATGTCTACTGTCAATAAATATAAAGTATTTAAAAACAATAAATATGTCTACTGCCAATAAATATAAAGTATTTAAAAACAATAAATATGTCTACTGCCAATAAATATAAAGTATTTAAAAACAATAAATATGTCTACTGCCAATAAATATAAAGTATTTAAAAACAATAAATATGTCTACTGCCAATAAATATAAAGTATTTAAAAACAATAAATATGTCTACTGCCAATAAATATAAAGTATTTAAAAACAATAAATATGTCTACTGCTAATAAATATAAAGTATTTAAAAACAATAAATATGTCTACTGCCAATAAATATAAAGTATTTAAAAACAATAAATATGTCTACTGCCAATAAATATAAAGTATTTAAAAACAATAAATATGTCTACTGCCAATAAATATAAAGTATTTAAAAACAATAAATATGTCTACTGCCAATAAATATACAGTATTTAAAAACAATAAATATGTCTACTGCCAATAAATATAAAGTATTTAAAAACAATAAATATGTCTACTGCCAATAAATATAAAGTATTTAAAAACAATAAATATGTCTACTGCCAATAAATATAAAGTATTTAAAAACAATAAATATGTCTACTGCCAATAAATGCGCTATTTTTTTCTTACATACTATATATTTCTTTGTTAGCTGCCTGGCTACCGACCAGACTTCCCTTCAGCTTAGGCCTATCAATGTGAAGTTTCACACATAGACGATAAGCACTCTGAGCCTGTACAAGCTTATGTAGCGACCCAGGGCAAAAGTTTCAGCGCCACCCCCTTACATACTGCTTGTTTAGTGCTATTTTTGCTATATGTAGACTACATTTGCCGCCCCCCTGGAAGTGTCGCCTCCGGGCATATGTTCCCATTGCCTCCCCTATGTGAGGGCAATGTAAGCACCCTGGCAATACATTGTTTCAAAATTTTAGCCACACTTCTCCAACTCACATAATATCAATTTTTCATAGTTCTACTTTATAGGTATATAATGTAAACTTCTACTTTATAGGTATATAATGTAAAGTTCTACTTTATAGGTATATAATGTAAAGTTCTACTTTATAGGTATATAATGTAAAGTTCTACATTATAGGTATATAATGTAAAGCTCTACTTTATACGTATATAATGTAAAGTTCTACTTTATAGGTATAAAATGTAAAGTTCTACTTTATAGGTATAAAATGTAAAGTTCTACTTTATAGGTATATAATGTAAAGTTCTACTTTATACGTATATAATGTAAAGTTCTACTTTATAGGTATATAATGTAAAGTTCTACTTTATAGGTATATAATGTAAAGTTCTACTTTATAGGTATATAATGTAAAGTTCTACTTTATACGTATATAATGTAAAGCTCTACTTTATAGGTATATAATGTAAAGTTCTACTTTATAGGTATATAATGTAAAGTTCTACTTTATAGGTATATAATGTAAAGTTCTACTCTATAGGTATATAATGTAAAGTTCTACTTTATAGGTATATAATGTAAAGTTCTACATTATACGTATATAATGTAAAGTTCTACTTTATAGGTATATAATGTAAAGTTCTACTTTATAGGTATATAATGTAAAGTTCTACTTTATAGGTATATAATGTAAAGCTCTACTTTATACGTATATAATGTAAAGCTCTACTTTATAGGTATATAATGTAAAGTTCTACTTTATAGGTATAAAATGTAAAGTTCTACTTTATAGGTATAAAATGTAAAGTTCTACTTTATAGGTATATAATGTAAAGTTCTACTTTATAGTTATATAATGTAAAGTTCTACTTTATAGGTATATAATGTAAAGTTCTACTTTATAGGTATATAATGTAAAGTTCTACTTTATAGGTATATAATGTAAAGTTCTACTTTATAGGTATATAATGTAAAGTTCTACTTTATACGTATATAATGTAAAGCTCTACTTTATAGGTATATAATGTAAAGTTCAACTTTATAGGTATATAATGTAAAGTTCTACTTTATAGGTATATAATGTAAAGTTCTACTTTATAGGTATATAATGTAAAGTTCTACTTTATAGGTATATAATGTAAAGTTCTACATTATAGGTATATAATGTAAAGCTCTACTTTATACGTATATAATGTAAAGTTCTACTTTATAGGTATAAAATGTAAAGTTCTACTTTATAGGTATAAAATGTAAAGTTCTACTTTATAGGTATATAATGTAAAGTTCTACTTTATAGTTATATAATGTAAATTTCTACTTTATAGGTATATAATGTAAAGTTCTACTTTATAGGTATATAATGTAAAGTTCTACTTTATAGGTATATAATGTAAAGTTCTACTTTATACGTATATAATGTAAAGCTCTACTTTATAGGTATATAATGTAAAGTTCTACTTTATAGGTATATAATGTAAAGTTCTACTTTATAGGTATATAATGTAAAGTTCTACTTTATAGGTATATAATGTAAAGTTATTTTTTATAGGTATATAATGTAAAGTTCTACTTTATACGTATATAATGTAAAGTTCTACTTTATAGGTATATAATGTAAAAATCTACTTTATAGGTATATAATGTAAAGTTCTACTTTATAGGTATATAATGTAAAGCTCTACTTTATACGTATATAATGTAAAGCTCTACTTTATAGTTATATAATGTAAAGTTCTACTTTATAGGTATATAATGTAAAGTTCTACTTTATAGGTATATAATGTAAAGTTCTACTTTATAGGTATATAATGTAAAGTTCTACTTTATACGTATATAATGTAAAGTTCTACTTTATAGGTATATAATGTAAAGTTCTACTTTATAGGTATATAATGTAAAGTTCTACTTTATAGGTATATAATGTAAAGTTCTACTTTATAGGTATATAATGTAAAGTTCTACTTTATACGTATATAATGTAAAGTTCTACTTTATAGGTATATAATGTAAAGTTCTACTTTATAGGTATATAATGAAAAGTTCTACTTTATAGGTATATAATGTAAAGTTCTACTTTATAGGTATATAATGTAAAGCTCTACTTTATACGTATATAATGTAAAGCTCTACTTTATGAGTATATAATGTAAAGTTCTACTTTATAGGTATATAATGTAAAGTTCTACTTTATAGGTATATAATGTAAAGTTCTACTTTATAGGTATATAATGTAAAGTTCTACTTTATAGGTATATAATGTAAAGTTCTACTTTATAGGTATATAATGTAAAGTTCTACTTTATAGGTATATTATGTAAAGCTCTACTTTATACGTATATAATGTAAAGCTCTACTTTATAGGTATATAATGTAAAGTTCTACTTTATAGGTATATAATGTAAAGTTCTACTTTATAGGTCTATAATGTAAAGTTCTACTTTATACGTATATAATGTAAAGTTCTACTTTATACGTATATAATGTAAAGTTCTACTTTATAGGTAAATAATGTAAAGTTCTACTTTATAGGTATATAATGTAAAGTTTTACTTTATAGGTATATAATGTAAAGTTCTACTTTATAGGTATATAATGTAAAGTTCTACTTTATAGGTATATAATGTAAAGCTCTACTTTATACGTATATAATGTAAAGTTCTATTTTATAGGTATATAATGTAAAGTTCTACTTTATAGGTATATAATGTAAAGCTCTACTTTATAGGTATATAATGTAAAGTTCTACTTTATACGTATATAATGTAAAGTTCTACTTTATAGGTATATAATGTAAAGTTCTACTTTATACGTATATAATGTAAAGTTCTACTTTATAGGTATATAATGTAAAGTTCTACTTTATACGTATATAATGTAAAGTTCTACTTTATAGGTATATAATGTAATGTAATGTAATGTATATAATGTAAAGTGTTAGGAAAAACGATTAAAAACTAAAATTATTAATTTAGTGTTTCAAATTGTTTGAATTTTTCATTGTTAATACAAATAGGTCCAATTTTGTTATTTACAAAAAAAAAAGATATTGTTTAAAATTAGATCTACTCAATTTAAAAAAATCGTTGCGCTATCAAGTAACAAAATATATTTCATTCTCAGCATTACATAGTTCACTATAATATTCTTGTCTGTATTTAGAGGAAAAAGAAAACATCAAAATCAAAGAATGTTAGTGTAACTGAGGAACTCTAACGTCGATTATGTTGTTCTATCTATCTTTCCATTTATCTATCATGTATTTATCTATCAATCTATCTATCTATTAATCCATCTATCATCTGTCATTAATCTATATCTATATATCTATTAATCTAAAACCCGTCGCCCGTCATTAATTTATCTATCAATTGTTACGAATTTTATTTCTATTTTTCTAGCCTAGAAATTACATCCGTGTTTTTACTTGTATGTTAAAAGCGCTCTGATCTTACATTATGTTTGTCGGCAGCGCTATACACATATTATTATTATTTAGGTTATAAATGAATGACCGTCCAGTACATTGACCTTCATAAGTGCAAATTATATATTAAAAGTATGGGAAGGTTTTATCTGAAAGTTATTAGTGCAGATTGAACTAAATACTTCGTCTACCCCGTGGAAATTGAGAGTTAGATCCTCAATCGCAGTATTCTATGTCACAGTTTGAATTGTGATGCGCATATGGACCCAAGTAGAAAGTTTGATTCTTGTTTACATCGTAAAGTCCACTATCTAATTTAATCAGTTTAGTTTGAGATCTTGTAGAAAGCAATTCGTTATATTTGTTAGTTGTAATTTAATCAGTTCAGTCTGAGATCTTGTAGTGAGAAATTCGTTATATTTGTTAGTTGTAATTTAATCAGTTCAGTTTGAGATCTTGTAGAGAGCAATTCGTTATATTTGTTAGTTGTAATTTAATCAGTTCAGTCTGAGATCTTGTAGTGAGAAATTCGTTATATTTGTTAGTTGTAATTTAATCAGTTCAGTTTGAGATCTTGTAGAGAGCAATTCGTTATATTTGTTAGTTGTAATTTAATCAGTTCAGTTTGAGATCTTGTAGAGAGCAATTCGTTATATTTGTTAGTTGTAATTTAATCAGTTCAGTTTGAGATCTTGTAGAGAGCAATTCGTTATATTTGTTAGTTGTAATTTAATCAGTTCAGTTTGAGATCTTGTAGAGAGCAATTCGTTATATTTGTTAGTTGTAATTTAATCAGTTCAGTCTGAGATCTTGTAGTGAGAAATTCGTTATATTTGTTAGTTGTAATTTAATCAGTTCAGTTTGAGATCTTGTAGAGAGCAATTCGTTATATTTGTTAGTTGTAATTTAATCAGTTCAGTTTGAGATCTTGTAGAGAGCAATTCGTTATATTTGTTAGTTGTAATTGAATCAGTTCAGTTTGAGATCTTGTAGAGAGCAATTCGTTATATTTGTTAGTTGTAATTTAATCAGTTCAGTTTGAGATCTTGTAGAGAGCAATTCGTTATATTTGTTAGTTGTAATTTAATCAGTTCAGTTTGAGATTTTGTAGAGAGCAATTCGCTATATTTGTTAGTTGTAATTTAATCAGTTCAGTTTGAGATTTTGTAGAGAGCAATTCGCTATATTTGTTAGTTGTTCATACTGAATGGAACAGTTTTCTTGCGTTGTTTTATATCACTATTGATTAAGTTGATCTTGAGTCTACAATTAAAATTAAAAAAAAAAATCAACAACTGAAGTTATTTCATCTATTATTGTTGAATGCTAGTAGTTAAACTAATTATCAAGTAGTTGAACTAATTATTAAGTAGTTGAACTAATTATCAAGTAGTTGAACTAATTATTAAGTAGTTGAACTAATTATTAAGTAGTTGAACTAATAATTAAGTAGTTGAACTAATTATCAAGTAGTTGAACTAATTATTAAGTAGTTGAACTAATAATTAAGTAGTTGAACTAATTATCAAGTAGTTGAACTAATTATCAAGTAGTTGAACTAATTATCAAGTAGCTGAACTAATTATTAAGTAGTTGAACTAATTATCAAGTAGTTGAACTAATTATCAAGTAGTTGAACTAATTATCAAGTAGTTGAACTAATTATTAAGTAGTTGAACTAATTGTCAAATAGTTGAACTAATTATTAAGTATTTGAACTAATTATTAAGTAGTTGAACTAATTATCAAGTAGTTGAACTAATTATTAAGTATTTGAACTAATTATCAAGTAGGTTAACTAATTATACAGAATATTACTGCGTAAACCTGTTCAGTCAAGTCTGCCCTAGCCCTGACTCCAGCATGCAGAACTAGAGGCTTCTTCTAAAAATACGACTATTATTGAGTCCGGTCAAACTATCATCCGTCATCTATCATTTATCAGTTGTCATATATTTTTATCATCCATTTTCTATCATCTATTATCTATCGTCTATTTTCTATCATCGAATTTAATCTATCTCTCTCTATATATACCCACCACTCTCTCTATCTCTCTATATCTTCATCTAACTATCTATTGATTTTTTCTACTGCCTAAACATCTGTATATCTATTTGTATTTATTTATCTAACTATAAAAATCCATCGTCAATTTATCGTCGATTTTTTTTTTCCAAATATCTGTTTATCTATTTATGCTTATATCTGACTGCCTGTATGTATTTGTAAGTCTGATTTAAAAAAAATCATTCTATTTCTTTTGTTTTTCTACATTTTAAAAACAATCTTTTGATACTGTTATCACACATGCGTTAAATAATTCTGCGAATTCATTACGTTTAGTATGATAAACTTTTATTTGTTTGAGTAAGAAAATAACAACTGATGCTTGAATGTAGATAAGAAGGTTGAGCCTAGCCTATGGTAGAATAGAACAACTTCTGTGCATATCAATGTAAGGAACTAACAACTTCTGTGCATATCAATGTAAGGAACTATATATTAATACGTAGGCTATGTTTTAATAAAAATAAAAACTTCTGTTTTAGTCTACGGTGAACTAAAAAGCTGTCCAGAAAAGAGTGCGCTGGAGAGCAGTTGTGGAGGACATATGTTCCACGAGGAACATGTTCCCAAAGGAACTAAGTGTAAGTCCAGTTGTATTCTACATTTTAAAAAACAACTTAGGCCTATGTTTGACTTGCAAACAAATTATGTTTCTTTCTCGCATCATAAAAATAACTTTTTTATTAGTCCCTTTTCAGAAAAAACAACAACAGCTTTGTTTAATACTTTAACAAGAAAATAACAGCTTCTGTTTGATTCTCCAGTCATAAAACAACAACAGCTTTTTTAAAAATTAAATGTATGCAGCTTATGTTTCAGTCTTTGGCAGTAAAAAAAAATAGAACAGTGCAACAACGCAATTAAAATTTTCTGTAACACGCGAGAACCAGTTCCCTTGAACTTTGTTTTCTATCAGACGACGCAGATTCAGACGATCAAGAAAAGATATCTTTGTTTATTTTAGCCACTTGTTGGTTTTGTTTCATGTTTTTACATTTCTAAGAAGCGCCAATGCGTATAAAAATGACTTAACGCGCATCAAAAGCAGACGATCTGCGCATGTTCCAGTTATGTTTGGAATGTGCAACGTATCAATATTATCATTTATGCTACAGACGCTTCTTGTAATATTGGGAAGATTTTCGCGTTCAACGCTTGTTTTGGGTGATTTGAATCTAGTCGGTGCGATTTCATAAGAATTTTATATAAAAAAAACTATATAGTTTTCTTGGTTTGTTCAGGCAACCCAGTCAATGTACGAATGCCGATCGGAAAAAAGAAAATAATTGAAAGAATTTTCTTTCCATATAAATCAATACAATTGATTTTATCCCCATGTCTTTTTCATATTTTGTTCAAAGTTAAAATTTGAAGCCGTATGCATTAGGCCTACTAGCGTTGACAGAAGAAGCAGTTATAAAGGCATACAGCTTAAAGTTACTAAATAGCCTACATTTAGCTAAGCCTTTCTATACCAATACAATAAATTGAAAAATCAAATCTATAATATAATTATTTGTGTTTAACATCATTGAAAATAATAAGAAATACTAAAAAATCCCGAGAAGCATCAATATTAAAATAAAAAAGTTGTCATCATGAAAATGGTGGCAATGTATTTTTTTTTTGTGTAATAATAAAATTACACAAATAATCAGTTCGGAAGCGAACCCATGTAATCCATGTACCAGTTTGGGACTCTGCTAGGAAGAACCCATGTAATCCATGTACCATTTGGGTCTCTGCTAGGAAGAACTCGTGTAAGAAGCGAACCCATGTAATCCATGTACCAGTTTGGGACGCTGCTAGGAAGAACCCATGTAATCCATGTACCAGTTTGGGACGCTGCTAGGAAGAACCCATGTAATCCATGTACCAGTTTGGGACGCTGCTAGGAAGAACCCATGTAATCCATGTACCAGTTTGGGACGCTGCTAGGAAGAACCCATGTAATCCATGTACCAGTTTGGGACGCTGCTAGGAAGAACCCATGTAATCCATGTACCAGTTTGGGACGCTGCTAGGAAGAACCCATGTAATCCATGTACCAGTTTGGGACGCTGCTAGGAAGAACCCATGTAATCCATGTACCAGTTTAGGACTCTGCTAGGAAGAACCCATGTAATCCATGTACCAGTTTGGGACGCTGCTAGGAAGAACCCATGTAATCAATGTACCAGTTTGGGACTCTGCTAGGAAAAACCCATGTAATCCATGTACCATTTGGGACTCTGCTAGGAAGAACTCGTGTAAGAAGCGAACCCATGTAATCCATGTACCAGTTTGGGACGCTGCTAGGAAGAACCCATGTAATCAATGTACCAGTTTGGGACTCTGCTAGGAAAAACCCATGTAATCCATGTACCAGTTTGGGACGCTGCTAGGAAGAACCCATGTAATCCATGTACCAGTTTGGGACTCTGCTAGGAAGAACCCATGTAATCCATGTACCAGTTTGGGACGCTGCTAGGAAGAACCCATGTAATCAATGTACCAGTTTGGGACTCTGCTAGGAAAAACCCATGTAATCCATGTACCATTTGGGACTCTGCTAGGAAGAACTCGTGTAAGAAGCGAACCCATGTAATCCATGTACCAGTTTGGGACGCTGCTAGGAAGAACCCATGTAATCCATGTACCAGTTTGGGACGCTGCTAGGAAGAACCCATGTAATACATGTACCAGTTTGGGACGCTGCTAGGAAGAACCCATGTAATCCATGTACCAGTTTGGGACGCTGCTAGGAAGAACCCATGTAATCAATGTACCAGTTTGGGACTCTGCTAGGAAAAACCCATGTAATCCATGTACCATTTGGGACTCTGCTAGGAAGAACTCGTGTAAGAAGCGAACCCATGTAATCCATGTACCAGTTTGGGACGCTGCTAGGAAGAACCCATGTAATCAATGTACCAGTTTGGGACTCTGCTAGGAAAAACCCATGTAATCCATGTACCAGTTTGGGACGCTGCTAGGAAGAACCCATGTAATCCATGTACCAGTTTGGGACTCTGCTAGGAAGAACCCATGTAATCCATGTACCAGTTTGGGACGCTGCTAGGAAGAACCCATGTAATCAATGTACCAGTTTGGGACTCTGCTAGGAAAAACCCATGTAATCCATGTACCATTTGGGACTCTGCTAGGAAGAACTCGTGTAAGAAGCGAACCCATGTAATCCATGTACCAGTTTGGGACGCTGCTAGGAAGAACCCATGTAATCCATGTACCAGTTTGGGACGCTGCTAGGAAGAACCCATGTAATCCATGTACCAGTTTGGGACGCTGCTAGGAAGAACCCATGTAATCCATGTACCAGTTTGGGACTCTGCTAGGAAAAACCCATGTAATCAATGTACCAGTTTGGGACTCTGCTAGGAAGAACCCATGTAATCCATGTACCAGTTCGGGACGCTGCTAGGAAGAACCCATGTAATCAATGTACCAGTTTGGGACTCTGCTAGGAAGAACCCATGTAATCCATGTACCAGTTTGGGACGCTGCTAGGAAGAACCCATGTAATCAATGTACCAGTTTGGGACTCTGCTAGGAAAAACCCATGTAATCCATGTACCATTTGGGACTCTGCTAGGAAGAACTCGTGTAAGAAGCGAACCCATGTAATCCATGTACCAGTTTGGAACGCTGCTAGGAAGAACCCATGTTATCCATGTACCAGTTTGGGACGCTGCTAGGAAGAACCCATGTAATCAATGTACCAGTTTGGGACTCTGCTAGGAAGAACCCATGTAATCCATGTACCAGTTTGGGACGCTCCTAGGAAGAACCCATGTAATCCATGTACCATTTGGGACTCTGCTAGGAAGAACTCGTGTAAGAAGCGAACCCATGTAATCCATGTACCAGTTTGGGACGCTGCTAGGAAGAACCCATGTAATCCATGTACCAGTTTGGGACGCTGCTAGGAAGAACCCATGTAAAATATGTACCAGTTTGGGACGCTGCTAGGAAGAAACCATGTAATCCCTGTACCAGTTTGGGACTCTGCTAGGAAAAACTCGTGTAAGAAGCGAAATCGCAAAAAGTAAAATATAAGACAATAAAGGACTCTGTCTTAAATATCAAACATTCCACAAATATTCTAGGCCTACTCTATACAATATAGAGATTACTAATCTGATTGGGATATTTGTTTTTAAAAGTGATCCTGGATATTTTGATTTATCTAAATGCTAGAAGTAAATATATATATATTTGATGAACTAGTTTAGCCCTTTACGGTAAAGAGTAGAAACTTTGGGAAAATAAATCAATGACAAGGAAAACATAAAAACCAATAAAAAAAAGAAATAAAGTAATACAAATAACACCATCATCATCTATATAATCTATATCATCATCTATATAATCTATATCATCATCTATATAATCTATATCATCATCTATATAATCTATATCATCATCTATATAATCTATATCATCATCTATATAATCTATATCATCATCTATATAATCTATAGCATCATCTATATAATCTATAGCATCATCTATATAATCTATAGCATCATCTATATAATCTATAGCATCATCTATATAATCTATAGCATCATCTATATAATCTATAGCATCATCTATATAATCTATAGCATCATCTATATAATCTATAGCATCATCTATATAATCTATAGCATCATCTATATAATCTATAGCATCATCTATATAATCTATAGCATCATCTATATAATCTATAGCATCATCTATATAATCTATAGCATCATCTATATAATAAATATCATGATCTATATAATCTATAGCATCATCTATATAATAAATATCATCATCTATATAATCTATAGCATCATCTATATAATCTATAGCATCATCTATATAATCTATAGCATCATCTATATAATCTATAGCATCATCTATATAATCTATAGCATCATCTATATAATCTATAGCATCATCTATATAATCTATAGCATCATCTATATAATAAATATCATCATCTATATAATCTATAGCATCATCTATATAATAAATATCATCATCTATATAATCTATAGCATCATCTATATAATCTATAGCATCATCTATATAATCTATAGCATCATCTATATAATAAATATCATCAATAAAAACAATCCCAAAAACGCCAATGGCAAATAATTACAACAACATCAGGTACCTCACTTACAATACTAACATTAATATAATATTATTAATATTCATCATTCATATATAATACATTATGAAAAATACCCAACATAATTACATTCGCAAAACAGTAATACAAAAATTAAAAACAACATTACTAAACAATAATATAAACAACAATAACGTAAACAAACCAAAACAATGACACCAAAAACAAAAAAAAAACTACATGAATAACAACAACATTAATATAAAATAAAATAACAACACCTAGAACAATAACACCAACCTAATATCAGAATTTTAAATGACAGTATATTTTCATAACGCTAGTTTATTAAGAATGTAAAAACTAACCACCAAGTTAAAAAAAATAATCAAAAAGTATAGCGTTGTCAGTTATCGGTTGATCTGATGTTCCACTTGAAACTTTACACAGCCGATCGATCAGACCAATTCCTCTAATGGAAACACACGCTAAAACGCTAATTAATTTTTATAATGTACTTCAAACGTTCTGTGTGTGTGTGTGTGTTTGAGTTGGATGTGCAAGTGTAAGTAAAAACATGATACCATCTTTTCGTGGTTTTGAGTCCACAAGGGACTATTTGACTACACTGATCCACGGTCCGCCCAGATAGATACATACAATTGCTACTAGTATCGACCTATTCGACATACAATTGCTACTAGTATCGACCTATTCGACAACAGGATAGAGGAAAAACCTCCACACCAATAGAAGAAACGATCATTACTCCGAAATGTTAAACCCAATTTACCAGCATGCCACACATAGACTGAAATGTGGTGCGCGGTGGTCAAGCAGCGTTCGTACCGAATGTCTTGGGTTCGAATCCTAGAGATGGCCAGGAAAGCTCTGATGGGTGTCTGACAATAGTTGGGGCACAGTAAAGGCGGTTGGGCATAGTGCTGGTCACACGATCCACTATTATGCCGTTGGTAAGGGCACTGAGGAAGGCTGCTTCAACAGCCCTATGGGTCAGTTTTGTTCCGACATAACAAGTTTGCATACACATGGTCCAAAATTCCATATCAGGAAAGAAATTAATATCAATGGACTAAATTGGCATACAAATTGAAGAAATCGTCACAATAATGGACCGTAATGTGAGTTCAAATGACCAAAATGTCACACCATTGGTCCAAACTATCACACTAAAGATAAAATCGCAAGAATTATCCTATAGTACTCTTGTAATAACACCACTGAAGTAAACGATTTCAAAGTAGGGCCTACTGGTAACTTGATTCTGAAATGTTTCAAGCATATAGTTTTATGTATAATATAAAATACATAGATACATAATTATTGAATTAAGATCCATGTATGACATACAATTTATCATTTTTGAATATGGCTTGCATAGAATATAAAAATATGTTTACAATATTATTATATTAATGTATGGTATTGCTATGCAAGAATTTAGTAAGTAATAAGTAACGCGATATTAACAAACATAATGTAAGCTCAGAGCGCATTTAACACAGAGCATGCAAAAATAATAGAGAAAAATTTAAATAGTAAATTTGAAAACGATTTTAATGATCGCAAAAAATTATTTAATGAACTCTTCATTCAGTTTTTACATTTACATCGTATGTCGCTGTCATGTCTGTTTTATTATCTTATCTTATACATTACATACGCTCCTTCTATAAAGAAGATTATTGCGCCCAACGCACATCAGTGGCCCTGCATTTCTATTAGTGTTTTAAATCATTTAAGTTACTGCTTTTCCTGGTTAGTTCAGGCAACCTATTCCAAGCTCGGATGACACTTGGGAAGTAAGAGTTGTTTAACATTAAATTTAATTTAAGTTTATTTGCCTTCTGGGTGATGACTTTTCATTTCAGGTATTCTGGTGAATAAAAGAAAAAAAAAATAATGATCACGTGATCTACTTCGGTTTAAGCAAACTCAATTTGTGAATAAATAACGAAACACATTAGAATACAGAGGTATGCATGCAAAGGGAAACTATTATTTTAAATACAAAACCAGATTAATTGAAAAAGTATACATATTCTTAAGTTATACATACATACGTACAGTAAAGACTCATATCAATGATTATGTCAGCAAGGTATAGTAATATTGTTCAAACAGCATTGTATCAGCAGCAGCAGCTATACCACATCAATTCATTTCCTTTTACTAAATCAACCATTCTTTTTTAAATAACAAAAAAAAGTCACAACACGCTCACTTATATTATTAGAAGAGTATAAGGAATATAGCAATAACACAATTTATGGTTTTGTGTTTATTTAACAGATTGCTGGAAATATCGTCAATGTTATGTCTATAAACATAGATTTTTTTCAATATATTAATTGTAATAATCTCAGTCTGTGACAATTTTGTATATTTTGGCTCAATAAGTAAATATTAGATTAAACAAGTGTTTGTATTTACTTCAGCATGGGAAAAATCATAAAAACAACACCAAACAAATTCAGATGTAAATATTATTATGTATGTATGTATCTAAGTATCGTTAAATAGTACATTTTGGCTAAACAGAACATCCATCAGATTTAAATATCGGTTAGTTATTTATCCCGATATCGATAAAAATGTGAATATTCCATGAGCGCTTGTAGTTTAGCAACGTCCAGACAGCAGTTTTTACCATCCCCTAGACTTAAAACCAAATCTATAGTTTACTTATCAATTCAATTCATTGTGAGAGACGACCAAAACTGCTGCCTGTGTCAGATGAATAAATACATACTGATTGAGTAGACGCATAATATGGTTATCTAGGATAGCTACAATATGTAGAAAAACACAGCAGTTATTAAAAGATATATCAACCATTCCAACAGTCAGTTTTACTACACTGTAGAATCCCCCACTTCCCATAGATGTTTGTTTTCAGTGTACTAATATGCAAGAAAAGCTATGGAGCGCAAAGTCTTTTATTTTTCTGAAGACAATCACACTTACCAAATAGACAAATGACATTCTAGGCTGATTGGGGAAATGTGGAATTCAAATGAACACTGGTTGGCAATATTGACTTTAACGGTCCGCGGCTCATGATTTCAATAGCTTGCGCTTCCTGAAATATATTCTAACCATTCGCGCCGCGGAGTCACCAGTATTTGGCTTCCATTTAATTCCCTAATAGATATAATTCCACATGATGCATGTTATATTTTTTTTATAAAAAAATAAATTAAGTTGCATATGGTTAGAATAACCCTACGTCCCAACCACCGCTGGAACTTTCATTGGACCTCACCCTTACCTCTGTTAAATTCTGAATTCGACTCACAGTAACAAACAATTGCCAGCCCATGCCCCAAAAGAAGTAGTACCTCAAGAAATACTTCAAGTTCATTAAACGAAAGTAAAATGTGTTTAAAAAATCGGAGATTTTTAGCTACCACTGGATTCAAATGAAAACATTATATTTTAGTAAAATGATACTCACTTGTAGATTAACGCAAATATGCTTCCGTTCATTTTAATCGCAACACAATCCCGTTATCGTAACATCTCAAGTATAAGCCGCAGAATTTTAGCAAAATGTTTAAGTCAAAGAAAGGTTTATACACGTATAAATAATAAAAATCTTGTGCTCATATTTTCGTTAATCAATTGACATTGACGCTTTATACTACCGTAATCAATTTCACTGAAAAAGACTAGACTCGCCAAAAAAAAACAGAAACAATCTTGAAATATAATTTAGTGTTGCGATAATCCGATGTTTATAATTGTGTCTTAATTTTACTAATTAAAGGTGACGAAAATACTATTATTTCAAATACTTTATATCAACATTTTCTTGATCAGCTTTTCCCAAACGTTGCTCTAACACGGCCGCAATTTTATTTTGTTGTAAAAACAAATAAGACGAAACACAAGAAAAAGCATGATATTTTTTTATAACGCTTTGTGAGTTTATTCGTCGTAAACGTATGCACTTTATCAATAATATTTGTTTTTAAGCTATGCATAATATATCACAAATAACGTTAGATAGATAAAAAAAAACACAACATAAATATTATTTTGAAAAAATCGCTCATTTGAAAACTTTTTGCTTTGGATACGGTTTCTAATTAGTGGCATTGCCATTTGAATTGGTTAATTTTGGTAGATTTTAATTTGTCATAGATGACATAATTATGTAGGCTAAACGTTTTTTTTAAATAATGGAGATCTTCATTTATTATACGACTTTCATTTCCGTTTTTATCAGGTAAAATTCTCCATTAGTGGCATTTCTGATTTATATGATTTCATATTATTTTATTCTTTTTAATTCACGTTTTTCAAATTTCGTGGCCTTTTGAATTTATGGTGTAGTAGAATTTATGTTTGACGTGGTCAATTTTTTGGTGTTAGTTACAATTGATGTAAATTTATCTTTGGTAGCATTTCTTTTGATGATATTTCTTGCTGCGGACGTTGCTTGTCAAAAGTCCTGAGTTTATGGATGGCTTCTTTTGTTTTACCTGTCTCATCTGTAAATTTTGTTGGCAGTTTCGGAAGAAAAGAAGATCCAATTGGGTTGAATTCGCTGTTGAGGAGAACAGCGTTTAAGGCAGGTTTCGATTGAGGAGAACAGCGTTTAAGGCAGGTTTCGATTGAGGATAACAGCGTTTAAGACAGGTTTCGATTGAGGAGAACAGCGTTTAAGGCAGGTTTCGATTGAGGAGAACAACGTTTAAGGCAGGTTTCGATTGAGGAGAACAGCGTTTAAGGCAGGTTTCGATTGAGGAGAACAACGTTTAAGGCAGGTTTCGATTGAGGAGAACAGCGTTTAAGGCAGGTTTCGATTGAGGAGAACAGCGTTTAAGGCAGGTTTCGACGACAACGAACACAGCGGCAAGGACTGTTCGCACATCGCGAAACCCGAGTAAACGCCTAGAGTTGCCTTTCCTTGCACCACCAACATGGACGACTTGTGCTGTGGAGTCACGTGTTGACATCAGGAGCCTTAACTCTAAAAGCAAATATTTTGTTTTTAGTTTTCTTACAAAAGTATTCTATTTTTATATCTTTTCCAGTGTAATAATGCTTTTATATTTCGACACAATAAGCAAGTATTAAATTATTAAAAGTCACAAAACTAGAAAAACCTCTGCCGGCAACTACACATGACCACCTTTTTAAAAATGTGTGAAACTAATTATTTTTAATGGTCTAAACTCGAAACATTTTTTTCTAAATTAATATTTCCATGCTAAAATGTAAACCTTCATTGTTTGTTAAAGACAAAGACACTCTTAAAGAAATAGCATTTAAAAATGTTAATGTGTAAAGTAATAGTTATGATTCAATGATTACGTCAGTTTACTGTAAGCATTACATTCGACACTTGGTATATTTTTGTAATATGGTCATAACTAATGGAAATGTCTTTATACAATAACTATAAAATAAATTAAGATTGTAGGATCACCTTCATAAATTTAGTTTAGCTGAAGAATATATATTATGTGAGTTTAATTTATGTCTTGCGTACAAAGTCCCAACCTGTTAAATTCATCGTAGTCTCGTGTTACTTATATTTACGGAGTAATTTTAATGAAGTTCATGTGTGTAGTACAGATTAATCTGCCATGGGATATGGTTGTCTTGCGCAATATACATGTCACTGATACTTTTAAGTTGCCTTTAAATAGACTCACACGAATATATATATAGATATAGATATATAGATAGATAGATGCTACTTAGATAGATAAGGATGAAGAGAAATGGGGAGTTAGCGTTGCAAAGATGATTTGAGATAAGAGAAATGTAGAATGTGAAGATTTACTAAATGTAAAAAATTCATTTATGATATTTAACAAGTCTAGTTCAGTGCGCAAAGTTTGATTACACATTTACAGAAATAACTGCAACCTTAACTTTATTTTGTTTAAAGAAACAGATAATAAGAATGATGGAGAGAGAGAAGAGCAGATGAAGAGTGGAGAGTAATAGTAGGTAAGAGAACACATATTGCAGAAGAGACGAGAGAATGGGCGAGAAAAAATCTGAGACGAAAATAGAAAAATGTATGTGATTAGATTGAATATGTAAGATAAACCCAATGTCATAAATGTCACGTATTATTAGAATAGCTTAAAACAGCTAAGACAATTGATATATTATTGTTGAAGTAAATTGACAACTGACACGTGACACTAAATGTGACATCTATTTTTTGCTCATCTTGATGTGATATGAAATACACGAAAGAAAAAAAAAGTGACTCTCTCTCTTTCTCTCTCTGCCCTCAGAGAAAACCCACAATCCAACGCGACAAAGCACGCTGTGTCCACGTGACATCTTGCACTGATCACGTAACGTGACACCCACAATGAAACCGCCCCTATCCCCCACCCACCCGTTCCCGCGGTCCATGACGCCACGGCGCCACTACCATTGAGCTATATGCAAATAATCAAGAACGCACGTGTGTGCTTTGGAAATGAACAAAAACAAAGAAAAGAAAAGCGGGCTATCTATTGGCGTGCGTGCCATAGCGGCAAGGAAAAGAGTCATAACTGTGCTACAGACACTGGACACGACACACTGACACAGGGCCATTCATTTACTCCCAGGCCTTTCACTGACTCAGAGCCATTGAGTTTTATGTGCTATTAAAAACAACATCCTATACAACATGCGACCTCCTCACTCCGCTATTCCTACGCCTGTTGTTGAGTATGTGTGTATGTGTGTGTTGTTTATTTTTCTGTGTGCGGATGAGCAGCAGTGGTCAGCCTTTGGGGCTAAACACGTTTCGGCGGTATGCCTTAGCACGCGAACATCAATACACAATTTAGAGATAGGCAGCATGCGAGAAATGTACCCAGAAAAAAAATGTTATCGATGAAATTAATCTACGAATGATAAACAAAAATTTAAAAAAGAATATGAATTAGGAAAACGAGAGAAACAAGTTATAGAATATATATAATATTGTATAGTATAGCCTAATGTTGAATATGTCAATTATGACCTTAGAGGAAGATGAACTGGTGGGATAGAATTTCTCAGAGTTGTCATTGTATACATATTGTTAATAAAAGCAATCGGGGGAAATGCTCATTTAATATTTACGTAGATCAGCGAGTGCTAGTCTTACATCTCGGCTGTTGCATTAATGTTTGTGATTGTTAAAAAAATCTCACTATATAATTTAAAAGGTCTTATTAATATAGTAATGTTAAGGTTAATATGAACTCGTTTTTCACATAGATCATTGTACGTGGACACTTTTAGATTCGCGCATAAGTCTATTGTAAGATAATCTTAAAAAACAAAAATTCAATAAAGCTTTTGAGCTCTGACAATGTAGTTTTAAAAAAATATCTGTGTAAAAATAGTGTTATGTGGAAGAACAATGAATATTTGCCACATATCGCATACACTGGTACCATAAATACAGTCTAAAATAATCTGTGAAATATTAAGCACATCATGCATTTGACTTTAAGATGTTAAGCAATGAAGCACACAGAAGTTTCTTACAGATCTTATAAATGGAAAATAAATTATTTGCGGCACTATATTTGAAAAATATTTAATCTTTTTGACGTAATGGCGACTTGACAAGTAAAAAAACTAATGGAACTTTATTTTTTCGAGAGTAGATCTAGAATATTACAGATCTAATAAAGAAATGGTCAAGTGAGATTCGAACAACTAATGGTACTAATTTTTCATTCGAGAGTAAATCAAAAATATTAAATAATTAATAAAGAAACTACCACGTGAGATGCAAACCATAATTAGCAACGCCTTTTTCATTTAAAAGCAAACAAACATTTAACATTAAATAAATGATAATGCGACATTCAACCCCTTTTAGGGCCTCTATAGATCAGTGGTATAAATCAGAGTTCCAAAGTCACCTATTTAGATTAATTGCTTGCAGTCGATGTCAATGTGAGAAATTCAAACCTTACAATATTTCTTAAGTTTCGATTTCTCTGTTCTAAGACCAACTCCCTTATAAGCATCCTGCATAGATCTCGAAACAAAGACCAAAAGCATTACTGGTATCATTGCGCCAAAACATCTCTCGTTGGCGTGGAAATTCTGATGGCGGGATTTGAGCTCAATACTTTCTCATTTAGCAGGTTGGCTGGTCTGTCATCGCTGACTCTGAAAACATAACAAATATCAGAGTTTGAGAAATATTTAAGAAATAATGTATTTTTTAAGGTTTTAATTTACTTTATTGAGACCTCATTGAATTATACCAATTGAGCCTTCAAAACTATTTATAGAACTGTGAATTACATTTTTTACATACGTACATATGTATATACTTGTCGAAACGTTATACATATATCAATCTAAGCGATAAAAACATATAAAACAAAAGTCCAACTCTACTCTCACTTGGGGTCTAGCATTTCTGAGCCGCCAAGCCCCTCCTCTTTCACGTCCCATGGCATAAGAGAATTAATGATATTTCTAAGGATTCCTCAACTCAAGATTACTCCTCATTATTAACTCTTTTGTGAGACTACTTAACTCACAGTTCCACCAGTTAATATAACAACGCAATACCATACGTCTCTTTAATGGGAATTATTCTCCACAGTCGCATACTTAATGCACAACGAAAGATATTTGGAGATTGAAATGTAGGCCTTAGCCCGTGAACTGAGTGCATTCGTTTTCCTCTCCTTTTCCTTTCGTCTCCGTTTCGACGAACGGCAAGAAAATGGAAGAGAAACGAATGTGTTTACGTTTTGCTCTCCTTTCCCTTTCGTCTCCGATTCGACGAGCGGCTACGAATGTGTTACATATTTGTAACGTCACTGGCGACACACTAGGTCAGAGGTCGGGAACCTTTTTTCTGAGAGAGCCATGTACACCACATATTTTGAAAAGTAATTCTGTGAGAGCCATACATTATGTTTAAAACTAAAAATTCAAGTAAATGTGTGCATTTTGTGTGATTTCAATACTAAAAGTACAATAATTATGTCTCTGAATTCTTCTGATGCTGATCTGCAGTAGAATTAAGCTCATTTGTAGAATGAAATATTGATATGCAATTAATATGTAGATAAAAAAGTCTAAAAAAACCCTTTTTTTTTTTTACTAATCGAACATTTGTCTGCGAGCCAGATGCAGCCATTAAAAGAGCCACATCTGGCTCGCGAGCCATGGGTTCCCGACCCCTGCACTAGGTGGAGCAATAATGGAGGCTTTGCAATTATTGCTCTTACTGTTTTTGATGAAAAGGAAACTTCGAACCCCAAAACGTTACTGGAAACACATAATTTTTTTTACGAAGAGGTGATTTTGGAGAATATCATCATCTTTTGGATTATTTATCTATACAACCAACCATCTATCTATCTATTTATTTATCTATACATCCATCCAACCAACCATCTATCTATCTATTTATCTATACATCCAACCATCCATCCATCTATTTATTTATCTATACAACCAACCATCCATCTATCTATTTATTTATCTATACATCCAACCATCTATCTATTTATTTATCTATACATCCAACCATCTATCTATTTATTTATCTATACATCCAACCATCTATCTATTTATTTATCTATACATCCAACCATCTATCTATTTATTTATCTATACATCCATCCATCTATCTATTTATTTATCTATACATCCAACCATCTATTTATTTATTTATCTCTACATCCAACCATCTATCTATTTATTTATCTATACATCCATCCATCTATCTATTTATTTATCTATACAACCAACCATTCATCTATTTATTTATTTATCTATACATCCAACCATCCATCTATCTATTTATTTATCTATACATCCAACCATCTATCTATCTATTTATTTATCTATACATCCAACCATCTATCTATCTATTTATTTATCTATACATCCAACCATCTATTTATTTATTTATCTATACATCCAACCATCTATCTATTTATTTATCTATACATCCATCCATCTATCTATTTATTTATCTATACAACCAACCATTCATCTATTTATTTATTTATCTATACATCCAACCATCCATCTATCTATTCTTTTATCTATACATTCAACCATCTATCTATTTATTTATCTATACATCCAACCATCTATCTATCTATTTATTTATCTATACATCCAACCATCTATATATTTATTTATCTATACATCCAACCATCTATCTATTTATTTATTTATCTATACATCCAACCATCTATATATTTATTTATCTATACATCCAACCATCTATCTATTTATTTATCTATACATCCAACCATCTATATATTTATTTATCTATACATCCAACCATCTATATATTTATTTATCTATACATCCAACCATCTATATATTTATTTATCTATACATCCAACCATCTATATATTTATTTATCTATACATCCAACCATCTATCTATTTATTTATCTATACATCCAACCATCTATCTATTTATTTATCTATACATCCATCCATCTATCTATTTATTTATCTATACATCCAACCAACCATCTATCTATTTATTTATCTATACATCCAATCATCCATCTATTTATTTTTTTATCTATACATCCGACCATCCATCTATCTATTTATTTATCTATACATCCAATCATCTATCTATCTTTGCACTGCGGCGATTAGAGCTTCGTTAATTGACATTTTTGCGGCTGGTCTAGTCACTTGCTGAGAGTAAACTGGGAGAAATTTTAGTTGCGAGTTAAAACGTTCGTTTTCGATTCAGCAAATGGGAGCGGCAAAAAAAGGAGAGGAACGCGAGAGGGGTGCACTCCGTCGCCTAGATTGAAATATGAGACTCTTCCGGTGATTCGGCAACTGAGAGCAAAGGTCAAGCTGGGACCATCACGAAGCGGAGAGGAAAACGAATGCACTCAGTTCACAGCCTTAGGCTGTGAACTGAGTGCATTCGTTTTCGTCTCCTTTCCCTTTTGTCTCCGTTTCGACGAACGGCAAGAAAATGGAAGAGAAACGAATGTGTTTACGTTTTGCTCTCCTTTCCCTTTCGTCTCCGATTCGACGAACGGCTACGAATGTGTTACATATTTGTAACGTCACTGGCGACACACTAGGTCAGAGGTCGGGAACCTTTTTTCTGAGAGAGCCATGTACACCACATATTTTGAAAAGTAATTCTGTGAGAGCCATACATTATGTTTAAAACTAAAAATTCAAGTATGTGTGCATTTTGAGTAATTTCAACACTAAAAGTACAATAATTATGTCTCTGAATTCTTCTGATGCTGATCTGCAGTTGAATTTAGCTCATTTGTAGAATGAAATATTGATATGCAATTAATATGTAGATCAAAAAGTCTAAAAAAAACATTTTTTTTACTAATCGAACATTTGTTTGCGAGCCAGATGCAGCCATCAAAAGAGCCACATCTGGCTCGCAAGCCATGGGTTCCCGACCCCTGCACTAGGTGGAACAATAATGGAGGTTTTGCAATTATACTGTTTTTGATGAAAAGGAAACGTCGAACCCCAAAACGTTACTGGACACACATAATTTTTTTACGAAGAGGTGATTTTGGAGAATATCATCATCTTCTGGATTATTTATCTATACATCCAACCATCCATCTATCTATTTATCTATACATCCAACCATCCATATATGTATTTAATTATCTATACATCCAACCATCAATCTATCTATTTATTTATCTATACATCCAACCATCCATCTATCTATTTATTTATCTATACATCCATCCAACCAACCATCTATGTATTTATTTATCTATACATCCAACCATCCATCTATCTATTTATTTATCTATACATCCAACCATCTATCTATCTATTTATTTATCTATACATCCAACCATCAATCTATCTATCTATTTATCTATACATCCAACCATCCATCTATGTATTTATTTATCTATACATCCAACCATCCATCTATCTATTTATTTATCTATACATCCAACCATCCATCTATATATTTATTTATCTATACATCCATCCAACCAACCATCTATGTATTTATTTATCTATACATCCAACCATCCATCTATCTATTTATTTATCTATACATCCAACCATCCATCTATCTATTTATTTATCTATACATCCAACCATCTATCTATCTATTTATTTATCTATACATCCAACCATCCATCTATCTATTTATTTATCTATACATCCATCCATCCATCTATCTATTTATTTATCTATATATCCATCCAACCATCCATCTATCTATTTATTTATCTATACATCCATCCAACCAACCATCTATGTATTTATTTATCTATACATCCAACCATCCATCTATCTATTTATTTATTTATACATCCAACCATCCATCTATCTATTTATTTATCTATACATCCAACCATCCATCTATCTATTTATTTATCTATACATCCAACCATCCATCTATCTATTTATTTATCTATACATCCAATCATCCATCTATCTGTTTTTTTATCTATACATCCAACCATCCATCTATCTATTTATTTATCTATACATCCAATCATCTATCTATCTTTGCACTGCGGCGATTAGAGCTTCGTTAATTGACATTTTTGCGGCTGGTCTAGTAACTTGCTGAGAGTTTACTGGGAGAAATTTTAGTTGCGAGTTAAAACGTTCGTTTTCGATTCAGCAAATGGGAGCGGCAAAAAAAGGAGAGGAACGCGAGAGGGGTGCACTCCGTCGCCTAGATTGAAATATGAGACTCTTCCGGTGATTCGGCAACTGAGAGCAAAGGTCAAGCTGGGACCATCACGAAGCGGAGACGAAAACGAATGCACTCAGTTCACAGCCTAAGCCTATCTTTTTTCCCACCCATCTTTAACTCATTTATTTAAAACAAGACTGTTATTTGAAAAAAAAAATGTTTTGTTTCCATTCTTTTGTAGCTGTAAAAATCGAATTCATACTTTTTATTTCTTTTTCCAAAATTTTCCCAGTTTACACGTCTGTTTCTAGATGTTTTTTTTTTATCCCTAAAGTAATATGTTACGTCACAAATCACGTGATTTATATGCGCGCGCCGTTGTATGGCCACACAAATATGTGATTTATTATTCTCCGGGCTGGCAACGTAGGATGTAAATTTGAGCCACGCGGCCAGACCCATAAAGACATAGTTTATCAGTAAACAGACATCGCCCGCCATATTTAAAAAAATGGGAATCGAACAGGAGAAAAATTACGAAACAATCCCAAATAAAAAAATAGAATAAGGAAAGTCTGGGGAATAAAAAGTCAATTTATTCAACTGTATATGCATGGATCAGTGAAATATTTTTTGGCATGGGATGTTTAGTTAGTCAGTTGGAAGTTGGGGATCGGTTATGTTGTTGAAGGGGTTCAGTCTTGAGGTCAAGGGAGATGAATATTTCTTTCTGTGTATGGACACTATTTTAATCTGTTAGTTGGGCGTGGTCATTTTTTCACATCAGTTGAGCCAATCACAGTATAGAGATTTAGTTTAATAAGTAACACTTACACCTGAAAAATGCAGGTAAGGGTTACTCCACCTGTTGTTAAATGCAAGCTACGCCTATGTTTCCGAACTATCATATTGTCCACAAGTAAACTCTTTAAAAAACAAAAAATAAAAAACAACAACTAATAGGGCCATTTCTTAATGAAAAGCACCAGCTCCTGTTCAGCCCTAGTCAGACCTTGTCACTGTCAGTTTAGATACAAACTTAGGCTAATTTTCGGCAGCAAGATGGCAACAGGGTTAAGCGACATTTGGAAAATGGTGCGTGAAATCTATTTAACTTTCGGATCCAAACCCACAATTGTGGACAAGAGCGCACTGAGCATGATAAATGTGATCAAAGAGTTATACTATATGAATGACAAATATTATCATTATAATAAATTAATCTGATAAATCAATAAGTTAGAAATGGCTTTTCTAACGATTATGATTAATACATTATTATAGATTCACATTCACATAGATATCTATATACAAAGTGGATATAATCAATATGAAGGAAATCACTTTCTGATACACGAAGAATAGATAGATTGATAGTCTTTGGGCAGCGATACATACATACACACACACACAGTTTCACTAATCGAAATGATAATTAAATTGAATCATGCACGCACAAACAATTAACCTATTTATATTAAGGCTGTCTTAAAACGGACTGGCTATTATTGACGATTTCGTCGGTTTCATTGAGCTTGATGAGATAAAATGATTCGAATTACTTTTCTCGCAAATGTAGCCGAAAAAAATTGCGTTGAGTATAAGATACAGAATATAAAAATACAGTTTATATATTTTATGGACCATAATAGCCAAAGTAAAGAGAGCTAAGCATTGTTCTGGCCACACATCCCCTAGTATGCCGTGGCCACTGAAACTGGTGAACGCTACTTCACTAGCCCTATGATCAATTTCGTCCGACGGGTACTTTACTTACTTACTTATAGCCAAAGTGGTAAGCTGCATAATAACTAAAGCCATTATCACCATTGAAACAATACCCGAAAAAGAATCGTACAGTATGTGAGCGAAACATGGACAACCTATTACAGGCGTTCTATTTAACATATTCACGCCATGGTCAACTGCCTCCACGAGGAACTGAAACAATATTACATTCCTGGAATTTCATCTCAATGCTGAATTTTCTATTCTAATTATAGTGCTGACGAAAAAACTAGGCTCGGATGGGGCTTGTCATGTATTAAGAATATTAAGAATATCCGAAAACAAACTACACTGACTGCGAAACTTTCAGATTGCGTGATAAAGACCATAAGGACGGTTGAAGCTCAATGCATTGGAAGTACTATCTTCATAGTGCGCCAACCAATGCATTGGAAGTACTAGCTTCATAGTGCGCCAACCAATGCATTGGAAGTACTAGCTTCATAGTGCGCCAACCAATGCATTGGAAGTACTAGCTTCATAGTGCGTCAACCAATGCATTGGAAGTACTAGCTTCATAGTGCGTCAACCAATGCATTGGAAGTACTAGCTTCATAGTGCGCCAACCAATGCATTGGAAGTACTAGCTTCATAGTGCGTCAACCAATGCATTGGAAGTACTAGCTTCATAGTGCGCCAACCAATGCAGTTGTAGAGGCATCGTGGAAAACAAATAAAACCGAGTTGAAAAGTAAATGCGGAAATATAATTTTAAATAAAACTTTTTATAAAAGCAAATTGCACAGCTAAGCACCTGCAAAACTCAAACGGCGGACCAGCAAAAACTCAAAGCAAAACCTGCGATACTCCAATGCAACAACTACAAGACACCACTGCAATAACTACAAGACACCACTGCAATAACTACAAGACACCACTGCAATAACTACAAGATACCAGTGCAACAAATACAAGACACCACTGCAATAAGTACAAGACACCACTGTAATAACTATAAGATACCAGTGCAACAACTACAAGACACCAATGCAACAAATACAAGACACCACTGCAATAACTACAAGATACCAGTGCAACAAATACAAGACACCACTGCAATAACTACAAGACACCACTGTAATAACTATAAGATACCAGTGCAACAACTACAAGACACCAATGCAACAAATACAAGACACCACTGCAATAACTACAAGATACCAGTGCAACAAATACAAGACACCACTGCAATAACTACAAGATACCAGTGCAACAAATACAAGACACCACTGCAATAACTACAAGACACCACTGTAATAACTATAAGATACCAGTGCAACAACTACAAGACACCAATGCAACAAATACAAGACACCACTGCAATAACTACAAGATACCAGTGCAACAAATACAAGACACCAATGCAACATCTACAGAACACCAATGCAACATCTACAAAACACCAATGCAACAAGTACAAGACACCAGTACAAGCTTGAAAGCTTAACAACATATTCAAAACAATATGTATGATTGTCACCAGCATATAGTTCTTTCTCTATTATACATTAAAAATAACATGGAAGTAAATGTGCGGTCAGTTGTGAATATTTTGGAGGAAAAAAATCAATTACCTAACTTTGGGACGAAACAAGAACTTGACGTTGGCATTTATAAAGCTATTTATATACATGACTCATGGGTGTATATGAAATGTCACTAAACAAACTCTATAGGCGGCCTAAAGAAAAAAGTCAACTTTTACACAAATTGATTCTTTATGGATGTTGTATTGTCGAATTCATTTTCATAAAGAAGAAATAAAAATGAGTTTTTTTTTAAAAGCAACAGAAGCCACAGCGAGGCGGGAGGGAAGGGGAACAGCGAAAGAACGGGAAAAAATATCCCCGTGAGACAATTAATCTTGGCCTGTATGATTTATTTCATGGCCCTGGGGGAGGGAGGGTCCATGGACGGGACACCGCCATCAATCAAACCTGTCAACCAGCTCGCTTGGACACACCCCACTCCATTACAACCGATAGTAAGATGGTTAATAAAAAAAACATTTAGCCAGCCTCAAGCACCAAGGTGCCCTGATGTCCTGTGGCCCGTGGGTTCTGTGTTACATGTTGGCAGTCTGTCTTTTGTAATGTAGGCTAGACTGTGGCTCTCGACTTCTGTTTTACGTGTCGGTAGTCGTTAGTATCGGAAGTCTAATATCTTGTAATGTAGACTTTAGCTCTGACTTCTGTGTTACATGTCTGCAGTCTATCTTTTGTAACAAGAGGCGTCCAAAATTTCGTAGAACTAGAATTACTACATGAAAATTATGTGCCCAGTACGGCTTTCTTTGTTCTAAGCTGATGATGTATAGGCCTAAGTATGAAATTTACCAGTGCGAACAAAATGCACATAATGATATTCAGTATTCAATAAAAGCAGTAATATGATCATAATAAAAGCGTCTCATAGATGTCACTAACATGGACGTGAATGAGTATATATGCGCTTGAGTTACCGGAATTTTGAACATAACTAAAAAGTCAATGACATTTGTATTGATACCCAATGTGTTTTTGTTGGAATTCAAAATGTATTGAAACAACGCAAGGCGAACTAAAGTTTCTTATTGGACTAAACAAGTCAGCTGACCTATAGGCTTAAAAAAAAAGAGACCCTTTCACCTGATTGTTTATGAACATAATGCTGGACGACCATTTCAAGGACCTCAGTCTAACACGCCATGACTTGCGAATAGCATCAACTTGGGGTTTGGGGTGAAGTAGTCGCGTCTGATGCATTGTTTAGACATACAATCCTCCTGGTAAGCAAATTCAATGTATATAATTGGAAACAAGATAAACTAATCAATTGACAAAACTAGATTCCTTCTATTTATAAGTGTTAGATAAAATAAACTCCTGCATATACGTTACGACTTTAACGTATAAGACGTTAAAAAAAAATATTAACGTACAGTCTTTGTATTTCGTAAAAAAATGAATTTCCTTAACCGTCATTATTGCTTTTTAATTATATAACTGTTCCACGGAGTCTTGTTTAATTACATTTTTTATTTTGTAATGGATGTAAATAATAAGAAATAGTTAGGCCTAACCCTAACCCTAACCCTACATTTACGAAGCGATTCTGTGTTGTACTGTTTAGAGAACATAGAAACATATACCCCGTTGCTACAGGACAGCTACATTAAAGTTCTATGGCAACTTTTATTTTATAGAACTGTTCAGAACAATACAGGGCTGTAGTTCTTACAATGCAACACATTGCGAAATCGAAGTGTCGCCATTTTTATTGTAGTTTCAAAAAGCTTAGAGAAAAAGGGAGGAAAGTAAAAAAAAAAGAAAACAAACATTATATTTTGACTCCAGCGTTATCAAATGACATAATGTGAGGGGTTGTAAGGGCACGTCAACATTAAGGGCGCCATGCATTATTCAAATAAAATAAAGGCGGGCTTGGGTAGGGAGGGAGGGAGGCGAGTTTACACTCACACAGACACGCACACACTCGCTCCACATGCCCCGCCCATCACTTCCTGTGACCACCAAAGGGAGGCTACCTCATATAATAACGAACAATAAAAAATAAATCATAATAAACCATACGGGAGGTAGAGAGAACTCGACAGTGGGACACGAAAAAACTTTTAAAACCATCTCGAGAAGGGATGGGTGGAGGGGGGGGGGGGGGGGTAGAAGGAGGGATTGAAGGAGTGAGTTAGCAGGGACGAACAGTTGTTGGACGGGAGGGTAGCGGTATTAGTTTAGTTTGTGTTCATGTTTTCAAAAGTAGCACACGATGGACGATTGTCAGGCGTAGTCTGGCTGTGAATGCAT
>OX421502.1:6693462-6736394 GCA_949126835.1 Anisus vortex | reverse complement strand
TAGCAAATCAATAAAATGTTTTAAAAAATAACAACAAATATATAGCATGTCAGAATGAACTATTCAAGGCTAAAATATTACATTCTACATTCAAAAATACAATAACAAAAACAAAAAACTAATACAATTAATCAGCTTGTTGAGCATCAAATTTTATATCTAACGTGACAAAACTACATTACTTTAAAAGAAGAGAAAAACAACGTTGTTTGGATGATAAACATCAAGTTCGACAGAGTATAGCATGCTCAGATAGAATATAATACTGCGCCATGCTGAATGTATAGAGTATCAGTGTGTTTATATTAATTGATTCTACAGAGTTTCTACAACATTGTATCTACACTTTCGAATTTAAAAACAACCAATAGTTCTCTCTTTTGGATTTACTAACAGTTGATTTGCTATCAAAATTATATTTCCCTTTATAATAATCTAAGTCAAACACTTTTTTTTCACATTCTCAACGAAGAGTGTTTTTTGTTTTGTAATAATCTTTATTGGAATTACGCTCATTATCTAATACTCTCCCGGAAATCGGTGTTTGGTTTTGGTGTTTAGTACTGGTGTTTTTAATTTCAAAATCTCAACACACTAATGCTCAGCACTCAGCACCTCAAAATGTCTAGCGAAAGAATTTCGTAATCTCTAACAAACTGATATTTAGAACTTCTTAATCTCTAAAAAACTGATGTTTGGAGCATAATATCTAGATAACGTCTGTTTGCAGTTTGCAGCTATTTAATCTCTATCAAACTGATGTTTGGAACATCATAATCTCTACCTGTTGTTTATAGCTTCCTTATATGTAATCAAGTGACATTAGGTTTGCAATATAGAAATCTATAAAAGCTATATTCCCTAGTTCTCTCACATTTCAAGGCTGTTTGTTAAGGCTAGTCTACGTCTGTTTAATATCAAACAGAAATTTATTTTTAAAGGGCTAGACCTACTTAATTGCACATCAATTAAAAAATGTTTTTTTTGCAATTCTAGGACCCTTGCGTCACATTTTTGTCTTCTATAATTTCATTTCTAGCAATTTTTATGCGTTAACCTAATGTTTTATGTTATATCTTTGTTGGAGAAAAGCTATTTATTTTAGCCTAAATATAAATTTCCATGAAACTAATTTTTATAAATTGATTTTTTGGTGGGTGTGTCCACATGCATGGCAAAAGTGGAGAAATTTAAACAGTAACAGGCTAGATCTGAAGAAACGCACTTTTTTTCTCACTATCTCTCTCTCTCTCTCTCTCTCTCTCTTTCTCTCTCTCTCTCTTTGTATATATATATATATATATAATATATATAATATATACATGAAAATTTATATTTAGGCTATAATCAATATGTATATATATATACATGTATATATATGCATATATATATGTATATATATATATATATATATATATATATATATATATATATATATATATATACAGAGAGAGAGAGAGAGAGACAAAGAGAGAGACAGAGAGAGAGAGACAGAAAGAGGGAGTAAGCCAAGATATGAGAGGGAGAAAGATAGAGATTGAGAGAGCGAGATTGGTTCATTGACGATATTGAGAAACATAATAATAGATAGAAGCATATACAATGTATATATATAATAATATCTTTATAAACATAAATATTTTGTGAGTTACTAGATCTAGATTTATAGATTGATGGATGTACAATTTCAATTAAATAATGTCAAGTATAAAGCACTACTACCTTAGCTTTTAAAATTGACATCTGCATGTAATGATAAGCTTAAATATTGCAATGCTTTGTAATGGCTCAGTCATTTATCAGTAAAAGCACCTTCCTTTCAATTCGACGCCAAGATGGAAAGCAAACACACGCAAAATGTATCCATTCCACGCTCTCAACACGGATTGATGATGTCATTAAACAAGAACTCCGCCAAAACGAATTGAATCAACATACTCTCTAAAACAGAATACTCCGCAAAAAAATAAAAGGGTGCGAATAAACGGCACATACTCGCCAACAAACACTCACACAAACTACTCCCAGCGCCATTATAGCAGTGGGCAAGTAACTCGGGAAATTTTGTTCAAAACATTTGACTATTGACCCATCGGTTCACTTCCCTTTCCTCTACTCCCCTACCCTTTTTCCTTTCGTTGACGCAATTTACGGTCGGTTGCACGCAGTAGTGGCCTGGGAGGCTCTCTGTCACGTGGGTTCAATTATTGATGAGTGATTGGCGAGATTACAGGCAAATCGCATTGATTAAAGACCACAAGTGGGAAAATAAATCTGATTTGCATTAATGTGTATATATTACAAACTCATTGGCTGTATGTAATTTAATGTGATACGCCGAAACTACAGTAAGCTTAGTGGAATTTTAACTGTTTTCCGGTTGAACATAATTTTAAGTGAAATTGTTTGTTTTTTTCATCATAAGCACTGAACTATATATCCAAGGGTTGACAACCTTTGGCTAACAGTGTGCCAAACTAGGATTTCTAAATCAATCAATGTGCCAACAACCTAAAAGTCAACCGGATCTATTATACTTTTTAACATTATTTGTTATAGGATAATGTTTATACTCCATAGCAAGACCAACGGCAAAAGCAAAGGAGATTAATAAAGGAAATCGTTAAAGTGTTTAATATTTAATACAAAATTAACGTATTTGTGATTGTCATATTTTTTTTTCATTTATATTTATACTATATAAAATATTTTATTACTAAACATTCACATTTATGGTAATTATTGTCTAAACGTTATCATTTAATAGTCAAGATGAGGATCTAACACCTGTTTTTATTTAGTATAATTTTATCTCAGTTCAATTGAGATGCATTTGAAGTTTTTTCTAATTTGCTAGTAATTAAGAACTATATTTAAGCGAAGTAGATACATAATAATCAGACAAACTGGGTAGTTAATGTATTGTTAAAAAAATATACATATAAACTCTTTTGTCATATAATATTTATATGATTTACTAATATTTTTTAAAGTTTGATCATTTCCTAGTTTTAAATTGTAAGTTGTTCGTTCTTTTATAAAAGAAACATATTATAAATATTAGCGCAAAAAAAACGGGTGCATTATTTCCCTTTAATTAAAAATCGTTTCCACATTTCATTCAATAGTGCTGCCAAAAAAGTTATTTTTTGTAATATAGCAAATATTGGTGACAAATTATTATTTCTTTTTATAAATTCAACATTATGGTCTTCATTACAAGATTTAATTATTAGAGAATCCAAACTAACTTACGTTATTAAACAGTTGTTAATAAACATTTTATGCTTTCAGCATCATGACCTCTTGGAAGAGTTTCAGTCAGCTTACAACAAGTGCCATAGCACTGAGACGGCACTTGATAGGGTAATTAATGACCTACTTTGCGCGTCTGACTCTGATCAAGTGTCAATTCTGGCAATGCTCAATTTGTCGGCTGCATTTGATACGCTTGACCATGAGTTTCTTCTCGATAGATTGTCTACTACATTTGGTTGCTCGGAATGTGTTTGCAGCTGGTTTAGATCCTACCTAACTGAACGCACGCAAAGTGTCGTCATTGATGGGTCTATCTCAACATGTTCGACTCTGCAATATGGAGTACCACAGGTATCAGTTCTAGGCCCGGTATTGTTTACGCTGTACACCTATCCGCTTGGCGATGTAATCAGGCCTTTCAATATTTCATATCATCTCTACGCTGATGATTCGCAGTTACATGATTCTGGTGTTTCCGCTGAAGTCTCTCTTATAGCAGCTAACCTCAATCTTGCAATTGCTAGTGTCTGCTCCTGGATGACGGAAAACAGACTTAAGATGAATGAAGACAAGGCGGAGGTCATTCTAATTGGAACTCAAAGTTAAATCGCCAAAGTTGAGGGTTTGGAATCATTGATGGTCTTGAACTGCCATGTCCCCTTTGCAGAAAATGTAAAAAAAAACTCACAGTTGTCTTTCGATGCCCACTTTAGAAACCTATGCAGTGGCCTTTATTTAGTATATTGAGTATTAATTATAGTCTACTCATAACTAATCTTGTAGCCCGAGGATCTTCAATCCCGAGGATTCGGATCCTTTACCTACGGTACGCCAGCCGAACGCGCTGCCGCACGGTCACCATACCCCCTTGATTATATATAGCAGTTTAAAAAAAAAGCTTGAAACATGAACAGTTTCGATTGGTCTTATGAAGCTAAAGAAAATGAAATGACGGTCAAGCAATTTGAATTTGGAATTAAGTGTGTTTAATTAAGTTATTTTATTTTTCTATACTTTTTTTTTATCGTCAGAAATCGAATTTGTTTGAAAATTACAAAACCTTTTAAATTTTTTTTAAATTCTTGTTTTACATTTCTTTAGAAAATTTAGAATTTAAAAAAATCTAGTTAGTGCCAAAATATGTGTAGCTATAGCTAAATAGAAAATGTTTTCTTATGTATCTTACAATCTATGTATCTTACAATCTATGTATCTTACAATCTATGTATCTTACAATCTATGTATTTTACAATCTATGTATCTTACAATCTATGTATCTTACAATCTATGTATTTTACAATCTATGTATCTTACAATCTATGTATCTTACAATCTATGTATCTTACAATCTATGTATCTTACAATCTATGTATTTTACAATCTATGTATATTACAATCTATGTATCTTACAATCTATGTATCTTACAATCTATGCATTTATCCAGTGTAAAACTTACTTCTGTTAGGTATGCAGAATAACTTCTGAAACATTTGTTTTTCTTTGCTTAAACTTAACTTTTTAAGAATTCGTAAGAATTTTTGTTCTAATTTAATGTATCTACTATGCTATAATATGAATTCACTTTAGTGTTATAATCACTTAGTATATTAAAGCTCCAAGAAATAATCGCCAGGTTTTCTCTTGATTCGAAAAATATTGATTTGAAATAACTTTTAAAAAATATTCAATTAATAAAAATATGTTTTTCTAGTTTTTGCTACTTCATATCATTTGGGGATGAACAATTTTTTTTTATGAATACGTCAACTACACATAATACACAATTATATAAATACCGTTTGAAGCCCATAAATTGTTTTAGTATGAATACGCTAAACAAGACATTAATTAAATATTTTAAACTTTTGAGAACCAATTTTTTGGTTATTCTTTTATAAACTACAAAGAACTAAGCATATACACCTTTGAAGACAAATAATTAATATTTTATGATTATTCCAAACTACACATTAGTAGAAATTTTATAATTTTGAAGATCAAACTGTGTTATTGTACTATTACTCTAAACTACACAGAACTAAACATATCACGCTTTTGAAAACCAATAAGCTTAATCTTAACTACTTAATAATATAATTAAAATGTTATACTTTTGAAGACTATTTAATGGTATGCTATGATTAATATTTGAAACTTTATTGATCAATCCATTAAATACAATTACTTTTTTGCAGCATAAAATAATATTATCTTATCAGCTTATTGGTATTGATCTGTCAAAAAAAAATTACTTTTTACTTTGATAATATGGCAGAACGAGCCATTAGCCTTTAATTAAACTCCATGTTGGCATGAAACGTAAAGAGCCAGACTTAATGATGGCTTACATGCAAGCGATCCAAAGTCATTAACAAACAAGCAGAAAACATCATCTAGCAACAGAGAATTGATTAAATTGAAACAGAGAACAGTTGAGCTAACCTTTTGTTGTTATATTAAAAACACATCCTGAGTGCTGATCGTTTCCCCGCGGCTGCACGATGTTATGGCCCTCCGTTGTCATATGAAATGGTTTTAATTTGGCCGGGGCAGTATTAAAACTCGACCTACTGTTTGACTTGGTGTAATGACAGGCATGGGTTCGCTTCTGTCACTGCTTGTCGTTGTGTTGTGGTCTTGTTGACAAGTCACCACGTTACGACTCCTGTATAATATGCCATTAGCTTTGTATCGATCTGTCACTGACTCTTTCCAACCGTCCCCACCCCTTTTCCACTCGCCCTTGCCTGACGGAACTAATGCGTCTGACATCAAAGTAGAAACTTCTCAACTCACCAGCTGCCCAGATGTACGTTGGCTATAACCTATTCTCTCTCTTTCGCTCTCTCTTTCTCTCTCTCTTTCTCTCGCCCTTGCTCTCTCCCTCCTGAGCCCCACCTACCCAACCCCGTACTTTTATCCCCCCCTCCCCTGTTAACCTTACAACAATTGTTATTTCAATGATCTGATACTAGAATATACACGGTTGGGAGTTGAAGTTGGTTGAGGGGGTTTGAAAGATTTTCTGAAATTTGTTTTTGTAGTTGTTTTAATCCATACACTTACAGCATTGGTCAAGTCAACTTTGACCTGTACTGACCACATGATAGGCTCATGACCTCCTGGTCAACCAGGGTGTTTATCTGCAAACAGTTCAATGGGACGAACAGTAAGG
The DNA here is from genome assembly GCA_949126835.1 of Anisus vortex. Lineage (NCBI taxonomy): Eukaryota > Metazoa > Mollusca > Gastropoda > Planorbidae > Anisus > Anisus vortex. The sequence goes on along the minus strand of OX421502.1, from coordinate 6,729,960 downwards.
GGAAGAAGGGGCAGGGTGGTCATAGATATGATAGGCCTGTACACGTTTGTCAATAAGTGACCAGCTACTTGAATCAGAACGGACCCACTTAGAGAGTTATCAGGGCTTTACAAGTGTACGTCAATGTGGTTTGTTACGTCTATCGGGTGACATAGTGCTGAATCAGCGGTTAGATTAACTTATCAGATTTAACATGAGCTGTATATTTCGGCAAACGTGTGCTAATAGTGTGCCAATATAAGATTTTTAAGTCATACAGCGTGCCAAAAGTCACAAAAAGTCAAACTGCTATATTATAGTACTTTTATAAGACCATTTTTTTAGTGCCTATGTAATAGCTTATGTAATAATGGCAAGTCTTGTTTGATACATACAGTAAACCTAAACAGCGTGCGACATTTTAAAATTGTAAAAAACCATCAGTAGATTCGACGTCCATTAATGATGCAGAAAATCATACCATCTATCAGGCTCGTTTCTCGTGAGCTTGTCTCCGTGTCTTCTCATTTTCCAGTGAGTACACTGAAATCTCCTCACCTCTTCAAGCATTTTAGTTTGTCCCCTCCCCACATAAACTTTCCCCACACCACCCCACCCAGTCACCCCCCCCCAGCCAACCCCAACCAGCCAACCTCACCTAGCCAACCTACTCGACTTTGGGACGTGTATGTGTACATACTGAACCGAGTAATCAGTTCCCCCCCCCTCGCCCCATGATGGACATGTCACGGCCTTCGCTTTAAAACTGATTAAACTCAACCCGTCACTTACATAATTGATCTGTTCGTGTATACGCTGTCTTCGGTGAAACTGTTGCAATTTTTCCATGGGAGATTTGTACTGGCGTCCATTTTCTAGCTGTTGTATACTCGTTAAATGTATTATTTGGGGCTGTTGGTGTGGGGATAAAAATGTGATAAAATGTATTGGCGTCGGCGCAACGTTTCGACCCCAGGAGGCTGAAGGAAAGTGGGCGAAGTAAGTTTTTACAGAGATTTAGATTTTCCGAGCAAGTAACAAACTTTTGCAAAGTTTATATTATAACGGATTTTTAAAAAAAGTCAAAGTCGCAACGAAAATATTAGGAGATGAATACAAATGAAAATGAAGGACACGGTGGACGTGTGGCAGCACATCAGGCTGGCGTACCGAAGGTCTTGAGGTCGAATCCTGGTGCAGGCTAGGATGTTTTCCCGGATCTGAAGGGTGTCCCTGATTATAGCCAGCTCTGATGGGAACCTGACCTTTTTTGGGGTAAAGTTAAAGTGGCTGAGCATAGTGCTGGCCACACAATCAGGGGCGAAGCCAGAAACTTTTCCCAGGCAGGACTGAAATTTCGCGTGACAAATATTTACCGTATTCCAGGGTGGGGGGAGCTGAACTTTTGCGAGACAAACATTTACCGAAGTCTTAGCAAAATTTAGTACATATTTAAAAATAAAAATGTTGAAAAACATATTTTTCAAAAATTCCTTGGGGGGGGGGGGAGGGGGGTGCCTCCCTCTGACCCCCCCCCTTCCATGTGGCTTTGCCCCTGCACACAATCACCTAGTTTGCCCCTGCACACAGAAACTGGTGAACGCTGCTTCACCGGTCACAGAAACTGGTGAACGCTTCACCGGTCACAGAAACTGGTGAACGCTGCTTCACCGGTCACAGAAACTGGTGAACGCTTCACCGGTCGTATGGATCCATTTGGTCTGACGGGTACAAATATTTTACAAATCAAAATAGGCCACATCTAAAAAAAATATAATGAAAAGCTAGAATTATTGAGAGAAATAATGTATTCTAGCATCCTAACACTTGTACAGCAGTTAGAAAAAAATTACATTTATGGGTTTTATGCTGATAATACAAAATGAAGCGAAATTGAGTTGAAACATTTTTGTTGTTGCTTCCGAACGACTTCAAAAGCGTAGAAATGTTGCACGCGGTTGTAAGGAGTTGAATGAAAATATAAAAACATAAAATAAAGTGTTCAGGCCAATGAAAAAAGTAAACAAACATTACAAATTGTAACCAAAAAATATTTCAAGCATTAATTGACAACATTGTTGTTATTTTTTTAATGTATGGTTCTTTATTTTCTTACATTTCTTTCCGAAGACCAATTTTTTTTCTATTATTTTTTAGTTTCGTAGAAAATTGACATTATGTTAAATGCTTGACGTTAAATTTATGTTTAATTTTGAAACCGTCTGACAGTTTGAATTGTAATTATATCATACAAATGTTTTTTTCTTAAATTTCTAATTGAAGTAAAAATTGTAATAAGTCATTTTATATTTAAACATGTTAATAAATTGTCATATAAAATAAAGGCCTTCAATGTTTTATTTTAAAAACTGTAATTATAAAATAAATAATAACTTTTAAACATAATTTTAAAATCTACAGTTATATATTTAAATTATAGCACGTGTTTTAAAAAAAATTACTGAAATGTGTGGTAGATATTATAAATTAACTTTATAATTGAAACAAAGTGGATCAAACATATTTTCAAATCTATATTATAACTAAAATAAATAGAATATAATACATGCGTTTACAATGCAAACTAAAATAATGTATTTTTAGAAAATAACATCTTGGTGTTTAAACATGTATTGCAGCTATGTAGATCGGTTTACATCAAATTCTTTGTTAGAGATTCAAAATAGTATGATAGCACTTTTATTTCATATTATAAAAGACTTGTTTTTCTTCTAAAAATAACTTTCTATTTTTTACTAGGAACATGACTACTCGGAAAGTAGCTAAAAGTGTAGTACGGTTTCAGTTTTATATCATATTACTGTACAGGACACAAATTTGGTTCTTTGAACAAACTCAATTCTATATCATTACAAAGAACACGATTAATACGACTAGTAAAATTACTAAAGGACAATGGGCTATCTTCTTTTATGGCTACCATTAAGAGTGTTTCGTACTTTTGAGCAGACTATTGTTTCTCCAGATGAATAATACCAATTAATACTATTTGTTTTTCTTCATACATTTCCAACGTCAACAAAAATAGTCTTCGAAAAGGAATAAGTAATATTTACTAATATTAGTCAACAAGTAGGTTTTATTCCGGTAGAATAGAAATGTCATGGAAATAAAAAAAAAAAGAATTTGAAATGCTATACATTTATAATTACTTTATAATGAATGTAAAATGGATAAAAACAAATATAGAATGATATACAGTAAATAGATAGTTAGATGGGTGGGTCGTGTAAACACATTGATAAATGGGTGGATATTTAGATAGATTATTGGATGGATAAAAAGATAGATAATTAGATGAAATGATGTGTACATAACATCTGGATAGATAATTAGATGAAATGATGTGTACATAACATCTGGATAGATAATTAGATGAAATGATGTGTACATAACATCTGGAAAGATAATAAGATGAAATGATGTGTACATAACATCTGGAAAAATAATTAGATGAAATGATGTGTACATAACATCTGGAAAGATAATTAGATGAAATAATGTGTACATAACATCTGGAAAGATAATTAGATGAAATGATGTGTACATAACATCTGAAAAGATAATTCGATGAAATGATGTGTACATAACATCTGGAAAGATAATTCGATGAAATGATGTGTACATAACATCTGGAAAGATAATTAGATGAAATGATGTGTACATAACATCTGGAAAGATAATTCGATGAAATGATGTGTACATAACATCTGGAAAGATAATTAGATGAAATGATGTGTACATAACATCTGGAAAGATAATTAGATGTAATTATGTGTACATAACATCTGGAAAGATAATTAGATGAAATGATGTGTACATAACATCTGGAAAGATAATTAGATGAAATGATGTGTACATACCATCTGGATAGATAATTAGATGAAATGATGTGTACATACCATCTGGAAAGATAATTAGATGAAATGATGTGTACATAACATCTGGAAAGATAATTAGATGAAATGATGTGTACATAACATCTGGAAAGATAATTAGATGAAATGATGTGTACATAACATCTGTAAAGATAATTAGATGAAATAATGTGTACATAACATCTGGAAAGATAATTAGATGAAATGATGTGTACATAACATCTGGAAAGATAATTAGATGAAATGATGTGTACATAACATCTGGATAGATAATTAGATGAAATGATGTGTACATAACATCTGGATAGATAATTAGATGAAATGATGTGTACATACCATCTGGAAAGATAATTAGATGAAATGATGTGTACATAACATCTGGATAGATAATTAGATGAAATGATGTGTACATAACATCTGGATAGATAATTAGATGAAATGATGTGTACATAACATCTGGAAAGATTGTTTGAATACATTGAAGACTATGTCTGTTGATAGAATAGTTTATTTGCTAAAACATCCAACAGTGAACAAACTAGCCTCCAATCGTGTGCTACAAGCGTTTATTCACCAACTACAAGAGTAACACAAATAGTTCAATCACTAAGCCTAGAAACACTAGAGGACAGAATGGCAAAGAGTAAAGTAAAAATATTACATACGGTATTAAATTCGAATTTAGAAATACAACCTAATAGCAACTGTTCAGATTAGCATAAGAAAAAAACACACTTTTCTTGTCCCTTATGCGAGAACAAATGCATATAAGTACTATTTCTTCCGGAGTGGCATTCAGGCATGGAATAGATTTTCTGAACAAACCAGGAAAACCAGCAACTTAACATCATTTAAAACATAAATAAAAATGAAAGACTAGACGGACCACGGATGAGCGTAGAACGCAATAAACTTCTTTATAGAAGGAGCGTCTATAATATAGAGAACGAGCTAGCCTTCAATCTTGTGCTAAACCCAATGACTACTTAAGACAGGACGTGCAAGCTTGAATTTCTGACTTCCTAGCGAAGGCCAGTTTTTTTAACAGTAGCGACGCAGTGATATAATGTAAACTATTATTAAGTAACTAACAAAATTCTTTACTAATATGATTCATTGTATTAATGGTTTATGTCATTTTAATTTATTTAATGACAAAGAACGATCTAATAGCCACTAAAATGTCTTAATAATTACCAAACATGAGCGCACTATTTTTTAAGGAGTATGAATAGAAGGCACAGTTTGGTTCCAACATGGATACGTGTTGTTGTTGGATATTACTTCACTGTGTTTGTTTTTAATTTTTCGCTCGTGTATTTTTATCAAAATGCCTAATAAATGTGGTTTAGTTAATTTTAAAGGTAATTATAATGCTGCCAACAAGTGTCGTTTGTTTAAAGTGCCAAATGGTGCCTGTATACCATTCTTGAAAGCAGGAAATATGAAAGGAAAGCACAATGTTTGTTTATTTTTAACTATTACAGTCAATTTACATTCTTTATATTCCTTGGTCATGAAAACACAAATAAATTTTGCCATAGATATAGAAATCAAATTATCGTATTTAATATAATGGTATACATGTACCACTTGGCAAAATTATCAACCCAAATAATCGACTTACTTCATAATCACTTTTTTTTAGACGCTGTGCATTTGTCTCTTAATTATGAGCGTGAGAAATTTTATGGGTGGGTTCCGTTTTTCCCTTTTTAGGTCAAGAAATAAACGATTTTTTAGAATTTTTTTTTTCACTTTATTTTATTCCTTAGGTGACCCCCCACACGAAACCGTCAACACCAACCGCATATATATATAGGGCAGGGGTCGGGAACCTTTTTTTCTTAGAGAGCCATGGATACCACATATTTTGAAAAGTAATTCTGTGAGAGCCATACATTATGTTTAAAACTAAAAATTCAAGTAAATGTGTGCATTTTGTGTAATTTCAACACTAAAAGTACAATATTTATGTCTCTGAATTCCTCTAATGCTGAGCTGCAGTAGACTTTAGCTCATTTGTAGAATGAAATATTGATATACAATTAATATGTAGATCAAAAAGTCTAAAAAAACAACATTTTTTTTTAAATAATCGAACATTTGTCAGCGAGCCAGATGCAGCCATCAAAAGAGCCACATCTGGCTAGCGAGCCATGAGTTCCCGACCCCTGAAATGGGGTATCATGTGTACGGCCCTAATCATTCAATCATCTAAATAGATATTAAATAATATTCAAATGCTCTTTTAAACCCCTTTAATCCTAACCCCTCATTTGTAAACGGCCCTGCACATTAACAATGTTGACATTATTGACATTATTGACATTAATTATGTTAGTTACTTAATAATAGTTTACTATTACGCTAGCGAAGTCAAAAATTCAAGCTTGCACGTCCTGTCTTAAGTAGTTCTTGGCTAAACTACAAAACAGTAATACTGCCAATATTACGAACTGAAATAATTTTAATGAGAAGACCGCCTGTGTTTTTTTATGCGTTATGACAGATAGCTCATGACATAATCGGAGAAGACAGATTATAAAACACACATACACTTAAAACAACTAGCACACACATATTTAGAGTGTATCGACCGTTTTATTAGAATTTTTTTTACTTGAGCCTAATTCTATTATTTTTTATTGTATTAATATGAGTTTATCCAATGGGACCTTTCCATTAATCATTACAGTAAACCTTTATGATGGAAATCTTGGAGTGTTTTTTTTTTTGCTGCCACATTGCCATATGTAATGGGCGTAAAGATAGAAAATTTATTTCTAGCACTCTGACTAAGAGTTTTCAGGGGATAAACATTATGAGAAATGTGTACAAAAAATCAGACTTTTCCACCAAAATATTTGTTTTCCGAAAATATCTATTGTACCAAAAGACAAATACATTTTGTTTCGCCCAAAAATCTAGATCTAACCTCTATAATTTTTTAAAGTATATTTTTTTTTTTTTACTATAACATGAAAAATTTTCACAAAAGTAATACTTTCCCGCCAAAGCTTAGAATCCTTTTCATTTGTTGTACGTAATAACAAAAAATTGTTTCAATGTACAATAAAAAAAACAACAACGATAATTGATTTTTTCGATATTGATCTGAAGAAGTCAATGTTGAGATTGTGCAATGTTAATGTTAAACATTGCACATTGCTCTGATTTCAATAGAAATAACATAGGGCTCTCTTTATTTTACTAGGTTGTTGTTGTTTTTTCTTGCATCCGAAGGTTTCTATTCAAACGGTCACGTGAACAATTGCATTATGGGTTTTCTCTTTCATATATATATATATATTGTTATGATTATATTGATACATATTTTCTCGTGTCGTCTGCTTATCTCCATTCAATGGAAACACTCTCACGGATCTGTCGGATTAACGGACCCTGGTTTTAGGTGCCAGCGTGGGGCGTGAGGGCTTGGGTGGGGATGGAGGTAGGGAGGGAGGGAGGGAGGGAGGGAGATAATCGATTTCCTGACATCAGCTGCTTGTTTCAGCTCCCCCTACTGAGATGTATAACATAGCTCACTTTTCCCCACTGTTGTTCTCAACCAGCCGTGCCCCACCCCCTATGTTTTTGTCAAACTTCACTGTTTTTACATTCTAGATCTAGTCTTAGTTAGGAAACTTGTACATAATTCTTCAATAGAGGAAAACAAAAAGTACCAAGTTAAAACAATCAAATATCAAGCTAAATAGTAACTTCCAGCGAACTAACATAAGCGAAAAAGTCTTTTTATAATAAAGAAATAACCTATAATAAATTAACTAATCCCTCAGAAATACTTTGTAAAACCCGGTAATGCAAAGAAAAATGAAAACAAACACTTGAAAAACAACAACACGTGAATAAAAGTTCAATAAAAAAATGTTTGAACAGTTTTGTGGATATAATACATAATGAAATCACAAACTATTTAGAGTATAACAATAAAAAGGAAATATAATAAACAACTAAGAAATTTCATTGTTCTTGTTAACGAAATGCAAGTCTAAGTTGTAGCCTAAATAACATATGAAAGGCTGCTCTAGAAAATTCACTTCTTATATTCCCTCAGACAGTTTAATCTTCACAATAATATTACATTTATATTTATTGCCCACGATTGACTGAAGGTCCTGGGTTCGAATCTTGATGAGGGCAAGGAAATTCTACCAGGTGTAGAGGGAGATCGTGCGTTTATTCAACCCTGATATTAGTTGGGGTGTAAAGGCAGCTGGGCATTGTGCAGGCAACACAACCCACTTGTATACCGTGACAACGGAAACTAGTGCACGCTACGTCACTGCCCCACGGCTGTAAACACAGAAGGGCACGATTAATCAGGTGCGTTGGATATGGATTTATCAATGCGCACCATGAAGAGTGAAAAAAACAACAAAGAGTTATAAACTGACTTTAGAGGATGGGGTTGGGGATACGTGGCGAAACATTGAATAGAAGGCGTTGTAATAAACTTAACGTCCATGTGCAAAATATTTCAGCTCGATAGGATGACAAAAAGATTCATCACTAAACCATCCGAAAGTCAGGTGAACACACACACACACCTACACACATACAAGTCCTAAAATATAATAGCCAACAATCAGAGGCAGACAATATAAAATTAATATAATTGTTTGTGTGTGTGTGTGTTTGTAGACTTGCAATAACTATATACAGACTATTGACTAGACATCATCGCTAACACAAATAAACGTAAACAGACAGTTATTTGTTTATCGAATTATGAATTGATGGTTTGATAAAGAGATATTTCCCCACGTTGTCACTTTAACGTGATATACATTTCTATAAACTTCGTGCAAATTTACATTAGATCAACTTGAGGGCGTGAAGCAGACAGGAAGATGTTTCATTTCATTGGATGACGTAATTTAGTAATTGGTGACGCAGCCTAATAATTTTAGAAATATTTTCCAAATAAAAGTTTTCTATACGTACCGATGTTCAAAGAATATTTTCACGTGTTTTATATATGTACCGATGTTCAAAGAATATTTTCACGTGTTTTATATACGTACCGATGTTCAAAGAATATTTTCACGTGTTTTATATACGTACCGATGTTCAAAGAATATTTTCACGTGTTTTATATACGTACCGATGTTCAAAGAATATTTTCACGTGTTTTCTATACGTACCGATGTTCAAAGAATATTTTCACGTGTTTTCTATACGTACCGATGTTCAAAGAATATTTTCACGTGTTTTATATACGTACCGATGTTCAAAGAATATTTTCACGTGTTTTCTATACGTACCGATGTTCAAAGAATATTTTCACGTGTTTTATATACGTACCGATGTTCAAAGAATATTTTCACGTGTTTTATATACGTACCGATGTTCAAAGAATATTTTCACGTGTTTTATATACGTACCGATGTTCAAAGAATATTTTCACGTGTTTTATATACGTACCGATGTTCAAAGAATATTTTCACGTGTTTTATATACGTACCGATGTTCAAAGAATATTTTCACGTGTTTTATATACGTAACGATGTTCAAAGAATATTTTCACGTGTTTTGTTACATTCATCGTTATATCGTACTGTTTTATTGTCTGTTTGACTATGCCAATGCGTACGTTCTTTTATATGGAACATTTGGCCTCAGACAATGAGAGAATCTGATACAAAAGAGTCTTTTAAAAAGAGCTTAAAGACCTTTCTCTTGGCTAGTGGCTGTGTTCCTTACAGACCAATACAACTGCAACTGCAATTTATTCCAAGAGCGCACTGAGCAGGCTAAATTTAAAAGCCTGGTTGGAAGCGCTATATAAATTATCATTATTTTTGTTAACGTCTGTGACGGTCGCCTTCAGAAAAGAAAATATGATAAATATTATAAGATAATACGCGTTCAAAATGTATAGGACAGACACAAGTGGCATACAATCGTTCAACAGTAAAAAAAAAAAAAAAAAGGTACCCCTCAGTCGGGTTATGGTACACGTGAATGTGACGTTATGAAAGTTGAATAAATGTTTAATACTAAAATTGCGGAGTCCTTTAAGCTAAAAATTTAAAACAAACTTCAATAAAAATAATAATGATGACATTTGTATAGCGCTGCCAACAAACATACTGTACGCTCAGAGCGCATTTAACATAACAATTAAAGAACACAGATACAATCTATAGGCCAAGAGATAAGAAAAACAACTAATTGATGATTCAAAACATTACAAACATAGAACAAATCAAACAACTAAAACAAAATAACCGACATTAACATATAAGTAAGACAGTGGGGCTCTAAAGCATGTTAACTGAGATAAATATTGAAATAATGAGTTTTTATGTTCTTCTTGAAGGAATCAATGGAGCTTGTTTGCTTGAGTTGAATGGGAAGAAGATTCCACACCTTCGGACCGGATACTGAGAAGGCTCTAAGGCCAACGGTCATCAGAGAGAAACGGGGCTCTTCCAGAAGCGATGAGTTGGCAGAACGAAGTGTTCTTTAAGGAACATATGGTGTTATTAGTTCCTTGAGATAGGACGGAAACTCATTATTAAAAATGCACTGATGGCAAAATAGCGCCACTTTATACTCGATTCTGGCTTTCACGGGGAGCCAATGGAGCTGACGCAGGAGAACTGTCACAGAATCTCGCCTTGACTTACGCATGACTAGGCGAGCGGCACTGTTTTGTATTCGCTGTAATTTGGAGATCTTATCTTCAGGTAGCCCGATAAGCAGAGCATTGCAGTAGTCGAGGCGTGACAGTATAAAGGCAGCCGCAAGTTTCTTTGCTGACTCAAGTGACAAATAGGGCCGTATCTGACCGAGTCTACGCAGCTGTAAATAAAGGACTCTGCATAGATTTCCAATGTGGGCATCGAAAGACAACTGTGAATCGAGGATGACACCCAGGTTTCTTACGTTGTCTGCAAAGGGGATATGGCAGTTTAAGACCACCAATGATTCCAAATCCTCAACTTTGGCGATTTTTTTCAGAGTTCCGATTAGAATTGCCTCCGTTTTGTCTTCGTTCATCTTAAGTCTGTTTTCCATCATCCAGGAGCAGACACTAGCAATAGCAAGACTGAGGTTGGCTGCTATACGAGAGACTTCAGTGGGAACAGCAGAATCATGCAACTGCGAATCATCAGCGTATAAGTGGTATGAAATGTTAAAATGGTGCGTTGAGAAATTTGATAGACTCTATCAAATCTATATAAAACACTGTATAGAGCGTTTGCAATGAGAGGAGCTTAAGTTTTTTTAGTGACGTCATTTGTAAATAGAAGCCACTTGATGAACAAATATGGCGAATTTTCTTTATCATGCCAAATTTACATATTTATTAATATTGGCTATCCTACTAAAAAATAAGGAGGTAATTGGTAGTAGATCATCTTCTATGATCTATGTATATGATAATAGGCCTAATACAGCTTAAATCTTAATAAGACTTAAAACACAAAACATCATTTTAAAAAAAGCTCGAGCCTATATGAAACTTTATTAATACAGCGGCCATTGTACACCACTACACAAAGTAAACAAAATCACGTGTTTTTTGTCACGAGATTGCAAACGCCCTATTGCCGAAAATAGAGTAGCCTATTGATATTAAAAAAGAAAACAGAACCCTACATCGCAAATACAACAGTAAGGAAAAATTAATTACATTTCAAATACCTGTACTAACTCTATTTGTTAGACTAAGATTCGAAACAATTGTGTGAATAAAAAAAACAACACGTTACTAAAAAACATTGGGGAAAGGAAGACAGCAGGTTCCGTTTCATGAAAAATTAAATGTATAAAAAATTGGAAGTGTCAATTGTGAATGAGCAAACATCAGCAAAAAATTGATGAAGTAAAAGAATACAAAAAAATAACAGCATCAACAAACACATATAGAGAGATTAAAAAAATACAACATATTATATTGCCATGGCGTGTTGTATGAATTCAATTTTATTTGTAGACGCCATGAACGAATAGAGCATCAGAAACGTTTTAATTAAAAACACATTTCACAATGCTGCATAGAGAACAGCGAAGATAAAAAAACAAACAAAAAATATTATATGACAAATTATTGAATAAACAGCCAAGAAAAAAAAACATCTTAAAAAGAAAAGAAAAACATGCAGGAAAAAGAAAATTGTATAATTTTCGTGTGTGTGTTGGCTTATGTTTTGAATTAAAAAACTGAATAAACACAAAAAGATGGAACTTGACTAAACATAGAATTATTACAGTAAAAGTACATATAGCATTAAATTCTTACTAAGAAACGCTACACGAAAACACAATTAATTACAAACAATTGTAAACAGATACACAATTAATTATTCTTTTGTTTCACATGCAATAATTTATTGCTTTGTAGTTATTTAAAGTGTTTTTCGGGTAAGAACTGGGTTGCCTGATATGAATTTACAAACCTATGACTAACAATCATTTAAATGCGCAAGACTATAACCTTAAAATTACGAATAAGCATTGGCTGTTATAACTTTCTGCATAGAAAAAGCGTATAAATATCACAAGAAATACAAGTTGTATAAACATAATAATATGTTTGAAAATTCCAGTTAATGTAGGCTCAAATATTTTTATTATATCTTAATTAACCAACAGATAATTTTTATTAACAATTTAGCCAACCAATCATAATTGTCATACATTTAGCCAACTACCTGAAAACAACTAATATTGTTGTACTTTGAATGGTTTTCTTTCAAATATAATTCATCCAATCGTAGTGTTCTGCACTATATAAAACAACGAACCTGACTTGTTCATTGCTTCATATACACACAATTTAAAATTCACACCATAGTCAAACAAGATGACTACATGAATTACTCTAAAAATAGATCAACTTACCTCCCTTCTCATCAAATCTCTGAAAAATAAAATAAAAGTTGCAAGATATTAAAAAGTCTACATGTTTCATACAGTTCTAATTTTCTTTAAACATCTTTTGTAAATGTATATTTAGTTTTATTTTAGAAGCAAACATTATATTTAAAAAATTACAACATTTGAGACGAAACTGTCTAGATTTAAAACAAAAAATTATTTATATTGATCGTGAATATTCACTTTCTTTATTTATCAGAAAGTCTCACGTCTGTTCATTCTTTCTTTTTATTTTATTTTCTCTCTCAGTATTGTGTTGAACAAAAGAGAATATAAGATGGCTGGATAGAAAATAAAATTAAAAAAATAGGGAAGAGTGAACGAACTTGAGGGAGACAGATTTGTAAGATATAAGAGGAAATCTGTAGAATCTAGAAAAAAAAAGTAAGTTTAGAAAAATAAAAATAAGTTAATGTTGTCTGTTTGTTCTGTCTGTCTCAGATGTGCGTGCGTGTGTGTGAGTGAGTGTGTGGGTGTCAGAATTTTGTTGTCAATAAAAGTTGGTAAGCTAATAATAAATGAAGAATAATATTAAGCGTTCCGAGATATACGTTGACAACTCTGTGTGCTATATTAAATAAGAGATATAGATATATAATTAAAAGATATATATAACGATTGACAGATTAAAATAATATCAAATAAATATATTATTTGATAGACAAAAAAAGATTGATTATCAGATGGCTGTTGCTGTTTTGGAAGTAAGATAGATAAATGTTTGAAAGATGGATAGATAGAAGACTATATCAATAAATAATATATGCACAGATCGATGCATAGATACATGCATAGATAGCTACATATATAGATGGATAGATAGAAGACTATATCAATAAATAATATATGCACAGATCGATGCATAGATACATGCATAGATAGCTACATATATAGATGGATAGATAGAAGACTATATCAATAAATAATATATGCACAGATCGATGCATAGATACATGCATAGATAGATACATATATAGATGGATAGATAGATATATAAATAACTGTAAAGATAGATACATTTTTTTTCTCATGAAATCATTTCACACGACAGTGTTAAAGAGATGAAATCATTGATATACATAAATTAACAAAATCTGTCTGGATTGAACTATAAAAGTTCGTTAAAGTAATGTACCACTGTCAGAAGGCCGATTTCCAATTGAATATGCAGGGCCGATAAAGCAGCATGCACCATTTGCAGTAGACACTGCAAGCTAGGGGATTGTGTGGCTAGCCTCCTTTACATTTTACTCATGAATGTCAGGTACCCATCAGAGCTGGATAAACCAAGGAATCTCTCTGAACCCTGGAAAATTCCAACCTTCGTAAGGGTTCGAACCCGGGGCATCCATGCCTCATTCTTGAGAGAATATTGTTCCTTTGTGGTGTTTTTATTTGTGTCCTTTAAAATTGGCTACTGTGTAGATAAATGTTGATTATATCTGGAGTTTTAAAAAAGTGAATGATACAGGAATTACAAATCACTATCTTTATAGAACAGTGATGGAATAGGGAGTTTTCATGGAGAATTTAAATCATGTAAAATCTTGTTTTGTTTTTTTTATCTGTCAAAATTTAAGTAGGTGGGTGGTTTACCAATCTTTAATCAGACATCATATCTCCAATGAGCAGTTACTAAAAAGAATACTCAACGATATTGGGGACAGTACAACGGCCTGCTGGCCACAGTAAAAAAAAAAAAAGAAAGCTGGAATGGCCACATAACAAGAGCCAACTGCTTGCCAAAACTATTCTACAGGGCACCACCAGAAGAGGGGGGGGGGAGAAAGACAAGAGAAACGCTCGGAGGACAATATCAAGGAGTGGACGGGAGTAAAGCTTTAGGACGCAATGAGAAGGCTGAGAGACGGGAGGAAAGGAAGAGGCTGGTGCCATCTGTGGCGCCAAACAGAATATGGGACATGTCGGATGTAGGTAGTAAGCAGACGTCAGCTTTTTACCTAAATCATTGCATATTCCGCACAATTCCTTAGAACCTTATTTTACACCATTTTCATAGTGAAAATGTTCTGATCTGTATAATGAAAACCCAATTTAATGTGCCTTCAAGAGCTAACAATAATTGAATAATTGAATATCATAAAGCTGTCTTGTAATACACATAATTTTTCTCTAACAAGAAAAGTTGTAGGCCTTACGCATATCATCATCATTATAAGGTGTCATGTCGGTTGGCGTAGGCGATCATGTCTTTCCACGCATCGCTTCTTCTGTCAAACTCCAGCATTTCTGTTGTTTTTGCCCTGCCGTTCCGTTAGATCATCTAACATCTTCCTTCTCTGTCTTCCTCTGCATCTCTTTCCCTCCAGCTTTCCAGTTTTTTTGACGTTTTCGATGTTTTCTTTTTTTTATTATGTGGCCAACTAACGTTGATTTCTTCTTCATGGTCTTTACAATTAACTCGCCTTTAGCTTTTGCCAATTTTGAGGGTTTGAGCACCTCCACATTAGATGTTTTCTCTATCCAAACCACTCGCTGCCTTATACGTTATACGCATTTAAATTGTTTAAATTTACTCTCCATTTTCATTCAATTTTATTGTAATAAAGTACCTGTCAAATCAAATTGATTATAGTGCCGGCGAAGCAGCGTTCACCAGTATTAGTGATATCGGCATACCAGGGAATGTGTTGCCAGCACAATGCCCAGCCACCTTCACTTTACCCCAACTAATGTCAGGTACCCATCAGAGCTGGGTAGACTCAGGTACACCACCGAGTCCACGGAAACAATCATAGCCTTCACCCATTATTGAATGATGGTAAATTATTGAATGATGGTAAATTATTGAATGATGGTAAATTATTGAATGATGGTAAATTATTGCATTTTCTGACTAAGCAATGCCATTTTTTGCATTTTTTTTGACGTTGTGTCGACCACAATGTACATTTTCTTACCACAGTTGTTTTCTGTGCGTGTCCAAAAGATAACTTTTCATTATATAAATATATTCTATATAAATATAAATCTTTAAGTCCACTTAAGGGTTTTATAGATTTACAAATACAAAGCGCATACATATTTATACAACTGAACGAAAGACATGCTTTATGGATGTTTGCTATTTGTTCCAGAGACAACATATGAGGTCACATATCACACCTCCATCGTATTTCATCCGTTTGCTATCTGTGAGTGTTTTTTTTACCCCTTCCGTTTTATCAATTCGGCCAGCTTGAATCCATTAAGAGATCTCTCGTTCGCCAGTGTTACGCGTGTCTTAAAGAAGAGATAGAAGGTTTAGCCCTCAGATAAAAAAACAAAAAACACAAAAAAAAACAAAAAAACATTCTGATTCATAATCAATAAGGGAGGAAACGATCTCAAATTTGCAAACTTTTGGACATCGTGGCAAGAGTTCTGTTCCCCTGACAACAACAACAACAAATAATAGGGTTCCCTCCAATTTTATTGACATTATTGGATAAAATTAGGCCATGCCAATTTTTTTTTTGTCAATTTTCATATAAGCCCCCCCCCCCCCAAAAAAAAATATTAGAAAAAAACCGGCTAAATTATCTCGTCAAATCTTGTTTTAGATCTTTGTTTAAAAAGAGAATAAAATACATTTGACTTTGAAGCCGTATCTCTTTTAGTGATAGCTACATTTATCAGATTTGTATGAGAACGAGCTTAAAAATAATTTTTGGGGGGACAGAAATTTCAATAAAAATAAATTCTTTATTGAAAAAAAAAAGGAAAGAAGCAGACGCAGTTGACCGGACTGGCGCCAACGGTCTGCAGTAGAAAAGCTCATGTGCCAGATTGGCTGTCAATTTACTGTGTCGGGGACGAGACCCAGATACCTCGAATTGGATCAGACGGAAACATGTTTATCCTCAAGCAGGGTGTTCATCGAATGGTGTGTGTCGCCCAGTTCGTCTGCTTGCTTGTTTGCTGTCTTGTGCTAAAATACTCTTTTGAGTCTAAGTCCAGAACAAGCTTAGTTTTTGTATATTTGCGAACGCCTTTGAGTCTAGTTTCAAAAATCCTTTTTTTGGTATATTAGGTAATGCCTTCGCGTATAGTTTAAGAAATACTCTAATTTAGTAGCCTAGTTTTGGAATCGCCTTCAAGTCTATTTTCAGAAAAAGCTTTTTTTTGTGTGGTATATTTGGTAATGTCTTCGTGTATAATAATACTCTATTTTGGTAGCTTATATTTGGCAAAGCCTTCGAGTCTAGTTTAAAGACATGTTCTATTTCGTTATATTTGTTTACGCCTTCATGTCTAGTTTCAGAAAAGCTCATTTTTTTTGTATATTTAGAAACATCTTCGAGTCTTGTTTCAGAAATACTCCATGTTGTTATATTTAGAAGTGGCTTAGTGTTTTGTTTCAGATGCCTTTAATGCTCATGTTTGAAATTGTCTATATTCCTCGTTCCCGCACGAGTTTTTGATAAGATTCCTGTCATATGCCAGTATTTTACACTTCAAACTATATAGATTATGAGAATAAGATAAAGTTTACAGATACAATAAAACATGTGAATTTGTTTCACTGATACAAGAATAAATGAGCAGTATTTGTCCCTAGATACTAGAACATATAGGAATTGTTTCACATATGCAAGACATTATGTGGAAATTGTTTTCCTAAATACATAAACAGATGCGAAAGTTATTTTTGTTCTTGTTATCTATTAACTTGTTGCTTGTCAGAGTCTAACTGTCTGGTGACATATTGATTAATGTTTACGGAAAACTTTCTTTGTAAAAAAATTTTTTCGAGATCACTACAAGAAAGAAAAAACGAGTTGGAAATAAATGATCAAAAGGCAAGCACTAAACAAAAGAAATCTTAAAGGTTGTCTATTTAAAAAAAATAAAAAAGCTAAACGTATTCAAGTTGAAATTAGGCCAAGTAGCTTGTAAATAAAAGAATATTATAGTTTCATTGGTTTATGAAAAACATTATTTATCGAGAAAGAAAAGAAAAAAAATCTATTGCCTGAAAAAGTCTTAATCTCAATTTGTCATTTTAAAATCCTAAGTTAGATTTACATTTATATATATGAATTATAATTTCGGATGGCACAGTGCACACATTTTCGTCATCTCATTCAGCTGAATCTACGTACATAGACGTATCACTTACCTATAACATCCCACTCTATCAACTTTACAGCCACGTGGGCAGTTAAAAATCTTACTTGAACAATGTTATATTTCCATCTATTTAAAATCATTTTAGATCTTTTCTCTTTGATTTTTTTATATAGATGGCAAACTGCCCAATCTTTAGAAGGTTAATGCATAAATAAAAAGCATATACGATTAGTGGCCTGTACATAAAGATTATTTGTTTGTAGTTCTTAAATTGCAATACTTTTTACCCAAACCAAAACGAATATAAAAAATGGCCATGGATAACAACTGGCATGAAATTAGCTCCAATAGTCATAAGGAGACTTGCCGGAGTTTTGTCGCTGACTTATAATCCACAAGAAGCAACAAAAGCTAAGGTCTCAACGTAGGCAAGCAACTGAAGCCAAGTGATCTTAACCCTTTAAAGACGGAATTGTTTTAAAACAATAATCATATGGGCACATGAAGATTTAAGGGACACTTTAGTGTTTGTCTTAGATTGACTCAGAAATTTCAGATAAGCCAGAGAGGGTTCAATATGTTTTTCTAGGATTGAAGTTTCATACCATTTATCATATGCTTTTAAAATAATAACAGAGGGATATAGGGTAATCATTTAGAATAGAATCATCTAAGTTAGTAATGGAATTATATTCTGAAGATTTAGTGGCAACATAGAACAACGTAATATCGCCTAGCTTGAGCTTGGAATGTACAAGAGAGAGAATGAGAAGGAGAGAATCAGGATAAATCCGCTACTGATCATAGGCTTATCCAGGGGAAGGGCCCAATCTGTAAAAAAATCTGAACCTTTTTTTTTGTAAAATCAATGATTATGATTAAGTCTATCTATCTTTTTTGAAAAAAAAAACATATTATATAGACTGTTTGTTTTCCAATAGCTTACGATAAACTGTGCAAACGAACAAACCTTCTTTTATCTCTTCTCCTCTATTCCACAAATTTCATTTGTCAGAGCGAAACAAATTGCACAGTTCATTATTGTTGTTAGACTAAACTCATCAGGATAGAGACACAATTGATAATTCGCCATCAAATATGAGAGGATTAGGGGCGCTAAGGCCGAGATATATTGTGTTTGATTATTTTTAAAAAAAAGAAAAAAGCGTTCGGCTGGCTTTCCGAAGGTCCTGGGATCGAATCCTGGTGAAGGCTAGGATCTGTTCTCGGGTTTATGGGGTGTCCCTGAGTCTACCCAGCTCTGATGGGTACCTGACATAGTTGTGGTAAGGTAATGGTGGCTGAGCATTGTGCTGGACACTCAATACCATATTAAGCCGTGGCCACAGAAACTGGTGAACACTGCTTCACCGTCCCCATTTATCAATTCGATCTGACAGGATACTTTACTTTACATATGAGAGGATTGTTTTGTCAGCACAAGACCGAGCTGTCGTTAATTTTATCAAATGTTGTCGTCCAATCTGGGTAAACATCAGAAACACAATTAAAACTATTAGAAAATTGCCAGGAGTTTTGTTTTTAATAATTAAAACAAAACAGATTTTGATTCTTGTACAGTTCGAAAGATTACATCAAATGCTCTCCCAAAAGACCACCGCGTCAGTCTTACTTCTGTGTAATACGCGGACCTAATTCTATTTTTAAAACACATTGATATACAATGATTACTGAGGATTTGTTAGTAATGAATCAAATATAATTGGCTATAATATACAAAAGGATCATGTGGGTAGCACAAAGCGTTTTGAAATGTCAAGATCCTGGAAAATCCGGGTCAACATGACATTTTTGAAATGGTAGAAAAAAAAAATAATATCAAGTGTTAGGTCAAGCAGTCACTCCCGCCCCTATCCCCATGACTTTGTCTTCTCCATATAAACGAACCGCAAAGCCATTTAATAGTCGATCGCTATTTAATACGGTGACAGAAGTTGTGTGCATAGATAAATACTTTATCAGCTTCCCACCTCCCCAGCTACACGTAAACAACAAATACCGCCCCCAGTGATTGGACCGTGGAGATTGCTCCACCAGCTGTGACCACAAAATATACACACAGCCATGCTACTGACTGCAGCACATGCGTCTACTTCCTCTCTTCCTAAAATGTTTACTTATCACAGGACTGAGTACAAACTACAGTTTAGGTCATATCTATGGAAAAATTAAGGGGAACGTGGCTGAGCTGCAGCGCATTTAACTGGTGTACCAAAGGTCCTGGGTTCGATGGGTTATTACACAAACGTTTACAGCTGGGCGATGGGGCAGTAAAACTAGTTTAGTGATAGGTATTCAAAATTAATTTTGCTTTAAGACATGCTCAATTGTGGGGTAATCAAAACAATGTTGAAAACTTTTTAGGCAATATGATTATATAAGGCTAGTACGAAGAATGTTTTCTATCAGGCTATTAGCGAAAAAGTGACTATAAAAGTGTGACTGAAAATGCGCTGTCAGAGATAAGGTAAAATTAAAATAGCAGCCGGCCCCAGCAAAAGTATTCAATAAAACAATAAAATGTTAGCTCATTTCCTTCGCTAATCTTTTCAGCTATAAACGTGTTTAAACACTTAAACACATATGGTGTGTTTCAAATTAAACTGACCAGGCCTACCGCTTCACATAAGCTTCACATCAAGATCCAGTTCACAAAACAAGACATTCACAAACATAGACCTCAACTCATTCAATCATAATGGGGCACTATGGCCGAGCGGCAGCGCGTTTGACTGGCTTACTTAAAATCTTGGCATCGAATCCTGGTGAAGGCTAGAATTTTCTTCCTGTATTTGAGGATACCTGACATTAGTTGGGGTAAAGTAAAGGCGGCAGGGCATTGTGCGGGCCACACATCACCTAGTATGCCTTGGCCACTGAAACTGGTGAACGCTGCTTCACCGGATCTATGATTAATTTGGTCCGACTGGTACTTTACATTCAATCATAAACATATAATTCTCTTTTTACCGTATCACACCCCTACTCCTCGTCTACTACGATAAAAAAAAAATGTAAATAAACAAAATATAAAGTAAGTTTTATTGAATAAAAGTTTCCACGGCTATAACTTGCAAAGGGATTGGTTTGACCAGTACATCGTCAAACTGCCTGTTTGTTTTCGTCATCAAATGTCCGGATGGTGAGTAAACTCCGGATCCGGAAAATAAACTAAAACATGGCGTTAACCAAGGACTTTAACCCAAGACGCTGAGATGCTCACCCGAACTTGATACCGCTAGGTCGTGGTGTTAGATATTTTATGTATGAGTCTAAAGAGTCAGCCAGAGGCTTTAGGAAATATAAATCTGGCCGTGTATTAAAAATGTCTATCTTCCTTTTCTAAGAAAGAACTTCGAAAACTGTTTACAGACTAACTATTGCAATGGGCGAAACTACTAACTTACTAAAATAGCACAGACACACGAAGACATAAGCATATACACATACAGTCACGCACGTAGACTACACACAGACTTAGACACACGTAGACTACACAGACTTAGACAGACACACGCAGATATAAGCAGACACATATAGTCATACACGTTTAGTCAACACACAGATGTAGACAGACACACGCAGATAAAAAGCATAGACACATACAGTCACACACGTAGCCTACACACAGACTTACACAGACACACGAAGACATAAGAACGACACATGCAGTCAGAAACGTAGCCTACACACAGACTTAGACACACGCAGACATAAGAAGACACACACAGTCACACACGTTTAATCTACACACAGGCTTAGACAGACACACGCAGCCATTAGAAGACACACACTGACAAGCGCAGACTTACACTCACACACTGACACATGCACAGATTCACACACAGGTACACACACACAACTAGACACAAACACAGGATAACACACACCCAGCTACTCAAAGCCTGTAAAATTAATATCTCTATGACACAACAAAAAGCCGGACTACTATTGTGTGTGCTTGCGCGCCTGTGTGTGTGTTCGTGCCCCATATCCATCACAAACACGTATAACATTGTTTCCTTTTTAAAAAAATCAACGAGATCGATCGCACCGTCATACATGCTGGCACCCAGCTCACCCTACCTCCCCTACGCACCCACCCACACACTCACACACCCCACACATACGCTCACGCTAATAGTCCAAAGCTAATGAAATCGTCTGACCTGGGCCTATTCTCAACAGCTGTGTCACTTCTGCCCATACTTCACTGGTCGTCTGCTGTCACAATCATTATCTACAGCAAACATAAATCACTGTGAATGTGTATGTGTGTGTAAGTGTGTGTGTATATATGTATGTGTGTGTGTGTGTGTGTGTGTGTGTGTGTGTTTCTTATCATCCAATATCAGACAAACTGTCGTTTTGTTTGGTAATAAATTGTGAAACAAACGCTGAAAGCCATAGAATGTAGCTTTTTCATTTATTAGAATAATTATTTCCAAAGATGTATTTGTTTTTATATATTTTTTATAATATCACAGTTACACCTGTTTGATCTATAGGGCCCGTCAAGCAGCGTTCACTAGTTTTCCCTTGCCAAGTTATACTAGGGGATTAAGGGATGCCTTTACTTTTTCCAAACTACTGTTAGGTGACCATCAGAGCTCGGAAGACTCATGGATACCATGAAGGCTCGGGAACGAATCCTAGTATTCAACAGGATTCCAACCTAGGACCTTCAAATCACCAGTCAAACATGTCACAGAGTCCCATATTATGTATATACATTTATATATACGAAATATAGATGTATTTGAAATAAATTTATCACAAAGACATTGCATATTATGCAATAGAATAAACAATTGTACACTGTATATTTTCATCGACTTTATTGACCAAGGGTCAACTTTTCCCACTAGATATATATATATTTATATATATATATATCCCAAAAAATAATAATAATAGGAAAGACCTATTGGTGCCCTCAAGTACCAAAATAATATAAATATCTGACCCAACCAAACTTATACTTTAGATTTGCTTAGCTATAGCACGGGCGTGGCCATAAAAGGGGGAAGTGAGGTGGAGTTCGAGGATAATCATGTGCACTCTTCCCCATCACCTTCCCCTCTCCAACGTAGCACCCACTTTTCTTTTTTTTTAAATAGAAATTATTACAGTTATAAAGGCAAAAAGTAATATCATATATGCTTTAACTATCAGATATTGGCTACAGTAAAAAAAATAGAATTTACCACTAAATTAAAATGTATACCGTATCAACTTTCCAGTTTTTCTTAAAGTTTGGAAAATTGCAAGTTTTTTTTCTTTTTGTTTAATTTTTTAGTTCTTGATATTTTCTAAAGCTATAGAAACCTTCACTGTTTATATTTATACATTTAAAGTAACACTAACAACCACTTAGTAACTAACAACCACTTAGTAACTAACAATCACTTAGTAACTAACAACCACTTAGTAACTAACAACCACCTAGTAACTAACAACCACTTAGTAACTAAAAACCACTTAGTAATTAACAACCACTTAGTAACTAACAACCACTTAGTAACTAACAACCACTTAGTAACTAACAACCACTTAGTAACTAACAACCACTTAGTAACTAACAACCACTTAGTAACTAACAACCACTTAGTAACTAACAACCACCTAGTAACTAACAACCACTTAGTAACTAACAACCACTTAGTAATTAACAACCACTTAGTAACTAACAACCACTTAGTAACTAACAACCACTTAGTAACTAACAACCACTTAGTAACTAACAACCACCTAGTAACTAACAACCACCTAGTAACTAACAACCACTTAGTAACTAACAACCACTTAGTAAGTAAGAACCACTTAGTAACTAACAACCACTTAGTAACTAACAACCACTTAGTAACAGTAATGTGGGTTAGAAGTTAGGAATTCGAAAAGGAAGATAGTGGAAATATTTGAGAACCAGTGTAAGGGGCAGGTGGGCAGATAGTATACATTTTGGGTTGCGAAAAATACAATGTGTATTAGGAAGGGCCGGGGGGGGGGGGAGGTAATACTATTGCCAACAATCAACTGATTAGTGAAATTCGTTTTTGTTGTAATTTTCAATGGAATCAGTTTTATATTTCAAGTATTACATAACATAACATAAAAAAAAATAAAACGCTGACGAAAAACAGTTTTAACTACACGGAGAAAAGATCCACACCCACAGGCATTCTAAATCAACATGGTGATCGCGCTTGATGTCTAAACATGCCATATTGCCTAATGCGACATTACGACCAAAAGTTTGCATCATCCAAAACATGTGTGAAGTTGTATTTTTATTTTGAGACTGTTAGGTTTTGTCGAAAATACAGATGCGTGGCCTGGGTAAAGAGCGTGAGAGACTTTGGGTTGTCTTTTTTTTTACATGCAGTAAGTAAAGTACTCTTCGGACTAAGTTGATTCATTGGGCCGGTTGCCAGCGTTTACCAGTTTCTGTGGCCTCGGTATACTAGGGGATGTGTGGCCAGCACAATGCCAAGCCGCCTTTACTTTACCCCAGCTATTGTCGGATACCCATCAGAACATTGTAGATTCAGCCCCCCCCCCCCCAAATCCCAGAATTAAATCCTAGCCTTCACCGGGATTCGAACCCAGAATCTTCGTAACACCAGTCAAACGCGTCGCTACCAGGCCACCGTGCCCATGTTTTAGATGCAGACTTGGGGTTAAAGGCTAGTTTGAAAGATTAACAAAAAGTATGTGTTTAAAAAAAACATTTTCTCTTTAAGGTTAAACATAATTAAGGTTTACATTGATAGTCGGGTTAATGTAATAAACGCTTATACACTAAAAGATATAGATAGATAAATGAACATATACTATCCTAAAAATACATAGTATGATGAAAGAGAAAGATAGGTAGATTCAAGTGGAATACTACATCGTATAGTCAGTTCAACAAATAGTATGATGAAAGAGAAAGATAGGTAGATTCAAGTGAAATACTACATCGTATAGTCAGTTCAACACTCTATTAAGAATATATTATTTAAAACATACAAAAAATTATTCAATTTTATTGATTGAAATCGATTAAACATTTACTTGTACATTAAGTGTGTGTTTCTTTTAGCATTATAAATGGACAAGTGTCTGTAAAATGTTTATCTTTTCTACGCAAGCTTAATTGTTATGTTGGCATAGTGGCTTTCGGGTAATTAAGAAATCTCGTGTAAGCTTTTAATATGAATAAGATGGTCTTATAGTATGCAAGATGAAAATCGTATTCTTAAATAGATATACCTTTCAAAGAATAGCCATAGGCTCATCATTTTAAAATAGATCTACCATTACAAAGAAAGCCATACTAGGTCAATTTTTACTTTAATATAAATCTACCATTGCAAGGAAAGCTTTAGGCTCATCACTTCAATATAAATATGCCATTTACAATTTCTAGAAAAAACTATTGGCTCATTATTTATTTAATTAATAAAAAAAATGCCTATGATGTGGTAAAATGGCTTTTGCAAACCAAAGCATTGACGATATTTAGACTATGATATTTAGAAATAAAGTATTATTTTAGTTTCGCCAATTAGGGTTAGTGGAAAAGGGTTTACCAACGTACAAGTCTATTGTGTGGCCAGGGCAATACCATATTGGTCATGCTCTTGCTATTTGATGATTGGCAAACAAGGGAACGGCATTCAAGCAGCAGTATGCCTCTAAAACTTTACTATCCAGACACTAACAATTGTACACAAGTACGTAATACGGTTCAATGCTTAATTATATTTCAACAAAATTACACCAATGAAAAATAAATAAATACAAATCAAGACTGTTGAACGATTAGGGCGTCAATGTTAACTGGGCGTCGGTTACCCTTATATAGACAACCAACAATTGTATCACTACACACAATTTTAGAAATTGATTTAAGCTTTTAAAGAGGATGTGTATAGAGTAGCTCGTTAACAAACACAATAAGTCAAGCTTTTATAGTTTGTATATTTATATAAATTATATCATAAATATGAAAATGTAGCACTCCGCTAATTAACTGTGTGTAAGTGTAAAGTAGTGCATGAAAGTCGGATAAATAATTAAATTTAAAACATTTACCTTTTTAGAAATATTGAGATGTAGCTGTCTGGAGTCTTGGGTTGATCCAATTAACAAAACAGGAGCACAACATTGCAACTATATACAATTACTTGTTGATGGAGTTGAATAAAGTCTCTGTGTGTCCCCCTTAAGAAATGTTCAGTCTCTATTCGCCATATGTGCCAGAATATAGTGTGCGCAACACAACGAGCACAGAAATGTATATGTCAAGTTTTCTTAGCCAGGAGACGAGGCATAAATAAAGACAAACTGTCGAGTAAGATGGTAGAGGACATATACAAACAACGAACTGTACAACTGACCAGTTGCTTGTCCTTCCAAGAACACACTCTCCGGCTGGTACGACATTCACTCAACTCGGGCGTCTGTTCTCCCCCAACAATGGATGCCACAGGCTGCCGATATTGTCAAAAGAAGCGAGCGGCCTCTGTTGTACTCTGCGGCGTTCGGAGCAAGTTTCACCCAGCGCTCACGACCTTTTAGTGGTGGAGGGAGGCGGGGAGGGGCGGGGGAGGGATGACGGTCCAGCTGGAAAGGTCCACCGACTCGCTGCGCGTGCATTGTGGGTGAGTCGAGCGTGCGGGCGATGCTGTTTTGCTCTTGTATTGGGTGGTAGGGGGGAAAAGAATAGTGGGGCGTACGGCAGAGTGGGGGCCTAGGGCGCGCGGAAAGGCGGAGGGTTGGGGGTCGAACGAACAGGAGGCCCTGTTTGAGTGTGACCGCGTACGCCATTATGTGTTTTCGAGTTGGCGTGTGTGGGTGAGTCTGCGTCAGTGCGTGAGTGAGTCAAAGCATGCAACAATCGTCCAGCGGACTCAGTCGATAGCTGTGATTGTAATGTCAGGTAATGACTCTTCCGTGATAGGATGGGTGGAGGGAGGTATTGACTGTGAGGGGCGGGTGGGGTGCCTTTGTTTTTTTATGAGGGTGGAGGGTAGAGGTTGGAGAAAGGGTATTGGCAAGTTGCTTCTTGTTCTGATCATAAATCTGTGTAGAGGCCTCAACGCGTCGGACACCAGTTATAACTTGCCTGAATTGACTACAATAGAAATCTCAGGTCCATTCTTGTACAATAAATTTAAACCGAGATATTTTTATAATTTAATTCCATAATTAAATCTCACAATTTTTACATTATGATAATTAGACATACATTTTTAATAAAGAATTTTTAAAAAAATCATAGCTATCAAGTAACTTTTAAAGATCAATTTGTTTGCATTGGTAATAACGAAAGAGCCGTACATTCTTTTGGCCAATGGATACAATGGGATTATATGGACATAGAAATTCCTAGCTACCCCAAAATTGCCATCTTAAAACAGGATTGTCAGTAAAAGATGAACAAATATGAATAGGATAGAAATTAGTTGCAAATTCAAATAATAAAAAGAAAGAAGGACTTTAGTTCAATTGTAACCGAAGATCTTTGTCAAAATGAAAATATGTTGTCAAAATACTATTACTAGCATTTTCAAAGGTCTCAAATTTACGTAAATATTCGCTTCCAAATATTGACATAATTTTTTTAGATATTGTAATATTCGTATTTATAAATAGCTAAGGCCAATAATAATTAAAAAAAAAAACAACACTTTGCTTACCCACTATAAAACCTTCTACGGACGACCATGACTATGTCTAACCTGATGGTGGAATGTAACGGGTAGATAGTACATTCCTTGGCTACAAAACCCACCTGTATACTGGAGCCCAACTTAACATATAAACCAGCATGGTCTCAAAAGTGCTTCTTCACTTTCTACAAAGTAACATATTCTATATAACAGAGCATAATTTAAGAACTTTTTTTAAAAAGTAAAACAAAACAATAGAAAAATTGCGAAGAAAACAACTGAGCAACTGTATCGCACTTTTAATACTACAAAAAATAATTATTAAATATGTTATAAAAAGTTGAAAAATATCTAGACATTAATTTTGAACAATACATTTATAGGCTATTTCGTTAAATTTTATATTGAGTTTTAAAAAGAAATCAAAGCATATAAGGGCAGAAAAAAAAACCTTGATGAAATACGATATCATTTCCCCTCCCTCCCACCCTCTCTCCCACTGATTTGCAAATGATTTTCCCTCCAATTCGTTAGTTTAACAATGAAAAGATGAAAGGAATATGCCGCAGCATATGCCAGGGCAGACTTCATCCCGATCGGGGCTTGCTGATAATTTCCATAGCAACGGAAATGACGTCATAGCGCCAGGCTTTAGAAACGAGGGAAAGCGTTGTGTTCCTTCAATATGAGAAGTGGACCTTATCTCAAAACGAGTGTTGATTTCTTTTTCTTGACGTAAAAAATAATAATTATATGTTTATTTTATCAGGCAAATATTTTTTTTATATTGTTTTATATGATTTATTTCGGTATTTAGATTGACTACACGTTCATAAACTCTCGTAAAAGGGATGGCGCGGAGGACGAAGAGACAGCGTTTGAACGGAAATTGTCAACGTTTGAGATGGACTTTTAGCGCTTGCTGAAATCAATTGTCTGATATGACATTACGAAGGCCGTTCACCTTGATAGGTCTGGTGTGTTTACTTTGATAACAACCACTATAACAGACATACACAATAAACCAAAACCCATATACGTAGATGCAAGACAAAATGTGTTATGTTAATGATAACAGAGTTCATCAACTGGAAGGTTATCTTGAAAAACTGTCGAGTACATTGAAGAATTTACAGACCAACCCTACCCACACCCTTGCTTTATAGTCTAATTTTGCATTTGATATGATTTTTATAATGATACTGATATTAATAATGATAATGAGCTCTGGTTGTTTAATGCTAGCTCAAAATTATGATCCATTTTATAATAACCCTTAAAAAAGGTTTTCGCATGCATCTTTATACGTATTGAAGTAGGTAACCTAATGGATTAGCCTACCGAATAATTATTCCCTTGCCACTCCCCCCCCCTTTCCCCCCAAAATAATCAATAAAAGCGATGATAATAGATATAATATACATTTTAAGTATGATCTATGTATCGGAAAAGCTGCTTTTATTAGGGATTTTTCAATGCGCATGATAAAGTGTAAAATGTGAACAAACCAGAAAAACCATTAACTTAACATTATTTAAAACATTAATATATAATTTCAATTGCAAGTAAAGCCTTAGGCTCATCACTTCAATATTATATATATATTGAACGGAGGACGAAATAATCTTCTTTATAGAAGGAGCGTCTGTAATATATATTATAATAGTAATTATTGAACTGAAAATTTGCATAAATGTATAGAAATTAAATAAATCAAAATGTTAACTTATAAATCATGCCACAAAGAAAAAAGAAAGATTAGATATTATTAAGCTAATAGAAAGCGCCGAAAATTCAAATACAGGGTAAGCAATTTTTATAGGTTCTCTTAAATATATATTATATCCATCCTTATAGAATATGTCATTAAAGCAAATACAAAATACAATTATTTAAATTAATTACTTCATCGTCATTGGCTCCATAGTCTCGAAAGACGATTAGATTTGCGCTCCTGTGATTTGGCCAGCCCTGCAGAATTGAGCGTGTCTGTTGAGACCTATCCTTGAGAGAAAGGCTCTGTTGCATCTCTGGCACTTGAAAGCGGGACCGTTGGAGTTGGGGTTTGTCAGGGGCAGCCTGTGTTCTTTAATTTTCTTCGCTGCTCTTTTAGCCTCCGCGATAAGGCGAGGTTTGCCCTCTGCAGCATTTATACCGGTGTGTAGGGTGCCTCTCCAACTACTTCTGTGCTGAGCAAGGTTCTCCCAG
This sequence comes from Anisus vortex, assembly GCA_949126835.1. NCBI lineage: Eukaryota > Metazoa > Mollusca > Gastropoda > Planorbidae > Anisus > Anisus vortex. Next base: position 6,700,205 of record OX421502.1, on the reverse strand, counting down.
TTTCCGACCTCTACATCTATAGCCTTTAGGTCACCTTTGCAGGCATCATTGAACCTGAGTTGGGGGCGGCCGGTAGCTCTCTTGCCTTTAGCGAGCTCAGCATATAGCAGGTCTTTTGGGATTCGCCCATCCTCCATCCTGGAAACATGGCCAAGCCACCGAAGACGTCGTTGGCGAAGGAGAGTGATCATGCTAGGCATGTTAGCCCGTTGCAAGACCTCGTTGTTTGTTATGAAGTCCTTCCAAGATATCCCAAGTATGCGTCTGAGACAGCGCATGTGGAAAGAAGAGAGTCTCTTTTCTTGCGATGCGTACAGGGTCCTAGTTTCGCTGGCGTACAGGAGAGTGCTGATCACAAATGCATGATAGACAGCTATTTTTGTATTAATAGTCAGCATAATTAATTACTTAGACCTATAATTAATTATAGGCCAGCAAAACCCTGATGTCAGTTTTTATTTGTCATCTTTCTTTTAGACTACATGCATATTGTTTGACACTTTGAATTTTTTCGCAAGCTGCAAATTATCAATAAACGTTCTTCTTCTTCGTTTTCAAAAGTTATGATTTGGAGGTTTCTAACAAGTCCGATAGTTGTAATGAACTGTGCCGTGGCTGTCAGATGCTCTCGTCCACCATACAGTTTGTTATTGAAGGTAGCCTCCTGGGGCCATATGGCTGACCGGGTAGAGAGGTACAGAGGACAGGTCTGAAGGACCGCATTTTCGGGAGCTGTTCCACAGGGGCACGTTTCGCTTGCTCCGATTCGTAGTTTGAGGAACATGTGTTGCTTCAGCCATTTATGACCTGTCCTTAGTCTGAAAAACATGTGTTGAAATTGGTGGGAGAATTTGAAGTAAGCATCAATCTTTGAGTTGTTTTATTGCAGCTCATACCATCTTACGGATTTATTCCTTTTGAGTATTGCCTTAATTTCTTCAGGGTGTAGGAATGGGTCTGTCGTGTTTTGTCTGCCTCCAGTTTTAGCTAAGGTGTCAGCAGTGTCATTCCCTTCATTTATAAACGTTCAATTTTATGTATTTAGATTAGGTAGATTGCATTATATTGTATAAATACATTTGACATAAAACTAGTTTTGAAAATTCATCAGCAACACTCTAGACGTTATCATTGACATACATTTGTTCCCGTTATGACTTTTGACGTTATCTTATCTTATACATTAGAGACGCTCCTTCTATAAAGACAATTTTTACGCCCTACGCACATTCGTGGTTAAAGTCTATTCCTACATTCTATTAGTGTTTTAAATAATGCTAAGTTACTGGTTTTCCTGGTTTGTTCAGGCAACCTACTTCATACCCTAGATGCCACTTACAAGCATTTGTTCTCGCATAAGTATAAGAGATACGGAAATTGTTATAGTCCTTATGCTCATCTGAGCATTGTAACTGATTTTTTTGTGTTGTGTTTCTAAATTAGAACTTAATTGCGTACATTTGTTATTGATGACTGTTATATTTATTATAATTTTTTTTTTTACTTTTCATCTGCCTGTTACAAATTATATGTCTTTTTATATTCCAACTTGTTTTACACACTTTTTTTTTCTCTGAACATTTCGACAAAGTCTTTGGGGACTTCGAATATCTTGTAGGGTCCATAGTGAGTGTAGTCTTAGTTTTTACCTCGTTAGCTGTCCTTACCAGCCAACGGCTTATGTTTCACTACCTACCTCTGTCTTTGATTTTTGTTTTTGTAATTTAGGGTTCACCAGTGTAGTGAGACTGTTTCGTTACTTAGTTATTATTTTGTGTCTTTCGGTATTTAGTTGTTGTGTTTGGCTTGGTAGTTCCGGTTGCCATTGAACATGGATTAATATTGTTAAACGGTCAACTGTTTATGTAAGCTTCTGTATCATGTATTAAAATGTAGCGACTTTGACTCATCGCCTTCTTCTTTTTAATAGTATTTATCTAATAATAACAATACAATCAGCAAATAGATGATGAAGGCTATTTGACACGAGAGGCATAGACATAGCTTGAGAATTATTTTTTTCGCATCGCAGTCCTATTAGTACCACTGAAAGAAAATAAACTGTTTTAAGACAAGCATTGTTATAACATGAAGTCATTAACTAAACCTTTAGTGGCTGACAGCGGCAGGTCTGTATTAAATAAGACACAATTGACATTTGCTTTGTAAAGCCTTACATGTTGAATGTTTTTAGTTACTAGGTGGCCGTCCATAAATGAAGTCGCAGACGATGCACACCTATGGGAGAGAGATGGGTTCAAACATGTGTGACAATATTTGACGAAAGGTGAAGGGCGTATTTAAACAAAATCACATCCACACATACAAAATGTACCTCTCTAAATGAGTTCTCCGATACAGTAGTTATATTATTTAATGTAATACGTTTGCTTCAAAGAAAAAAAAAGTAATTTGAAACATGCTGCTGATTATCAAATGGGGACATATATAGCAGCGTATTTCGTAAGGCGGGGGGGGGGGGGGGTGGTGGTGGTGGTGGTGAGCAGAACTGGTTGGTTCGATTTCTGGTCAAATGACCTTACTATAGAGTATTTAAAAAATTCGCCCGTTACACTCGTAAAATTAATTTTGATAAATAAATGTCACGTCTAATCAAACAAAGCAATTTTTTTAACTTTAGTTTTTAAAGAAGTGTATTGGCGTAATATTATATTCTCAATACGCAATGCGGCTAATGTTGGTCAATTCTCAATACGCAATGCGGCTAATGTTGGTCAATTCTCAATACGCAATGCGGCTAATGTTGGTCAATTATCAATAAGCAATGCGGCTAATGTTGGTCAATTCTCAATAAGCAATGCGGCTAATGTTGGTCAATTCTCAATACGCATTGCGGCTAATGTTAGTCAATTATCAATAAGCAATGCGGCTAATGTTGGTCAATTCTCAATACGCAATGCGGCTAATGTTGGTCAATTCTCAATACGCAATGCGGCTAATGTTGGTCAATTCTCAATACGCAATGCGGCTAATGTTGGTCAATTCTCAATACGCAATGCGGCTAATGTTGGTCAATTCTCAATACGCAATGCGGCTAATGTTGGTCAATTCTCAATACGCAATGCGGCTAATGTTGGTCAATTCTCAATACGCAATGCGGCTAATGTTGGTCAATTCTCAATACGCAATGCGGCTAATGTTGGTCAATTCTCAATACGCAATGCGGCTAATGTTGGTCAATTGTACAAGGCACTGATCTAAATATGCATCGATACAGTGCCCTCAGATGGGTGGGGGGGGGCAGAGGGAGGCATATGCCCGGGGGCGACACTTCTAGATCGGCAAATATAGTCTAAATATACCTCTAAACAAACAGTTATAGTATTCAAGGGGGCGTCGCTGAAACTTTTGCTCTGGGGCGCTGCATAGGCTTGTGGATGTTCCCTCTTTTGACTATAAGCTGATCAAAAAGAAAAAAAACTGATTTTTGAATTGTTTGTAGAGAAAATAATTTTACTAAGTCTGGAAGGTAATTTGATTTGAATGAAAACATTTTCAAATGTGACTTAAAACATAGATGACCAATTATAAAAATAACACATGTAATTAAGATAATTTATTATTCATTAAATTTGTAATACAATTTGTTTAAATGGTAAATACAATTAATCTTTTAAAAATTTATTACGAACATAATAACCCATCGGACCAATTCATCCATTAAGCTATATCAACACGGGACATCCTCTAGTCCCGGCAAAAAATCCTAGCCTTTACCAGAATTCGAACTGAAAACTTTTGGAACACCAACCGAACGCGCTGTTGCTCGGTTACTGTGCCCAATTCGAAAACGTATTCATCTAACCATAAATCATTTATCCATTTATCATTTAATTAAAATATATGTTAATGTTGTTATTCAAGCCATCAAACAATCTATCTATATACCTGATTATACGTGTATTAGTCTGTCTTTCTATAACGTGGAGAGGACAGTGAATCTATATACCTGATTATACGTGTATTAGTCGGTCTTTCTATAACGTGGAGAGGACAGTGAATCTATATACCTGATTATACGTGTATTAGTCGGTCTTTCTATAACGTGGAGAGGACAGTGAATCTGGTCGAAGTCACGAGAACTGCAAAGTAACCAAAGAAATAGAAGAATATAGTCTAGACTAGTATAGACTATTTAACAACATATAGTCTAGACTAGTATAGACTATTTAACAACATACAGTCTAGACTAGTATAGACTATTTAACAACATACAGTCTAGACTAGTATATACTATTTAACAACATATAGTCTAGACTAGTATAGACTATTTAACAACATATAGTCTAGACTAGTATAGACTATTTAACAACATAGAGTCTAGACTAGTATATACTATTTAACAACATATAGTCTAGACTAGTATAGACTATTTAACAACATATAGTCTAGACTAGTATAGACTAATTAACAACATAGGCCTATAGTCAAGACTAGTATAGACTATTTAACAACATATAGTCTAGACTAGTACAGACTTTTTAACTATAACTATATATATAACCGTTTTTATAAGTTATACATGTATTCATATAATATATATATATATATATATATATATATATATATATATATATATATATATATATCCTGGTGACATGATATCCTGGTGACATCAAACAACCAAACATCTTTTAACCTATCTACCTATTTAATATATATAGATAAGTAAAATGTGCGATTATTCTTTAGTGTTGTAACATATGTAAACATAAAAATATGAATGTCACATTCTGGAGCAAAAGAAAAATATAACAAACAAAACCCTAGGAAACGCACCGGATGACAAATTGCCCTTTCCATGAATAATGAATGATAAACGCATCAAATGTGCTTTTTCATTGGTGAGAATCCCGTCACGTGCTTGCCACTGGTCGGCCATGGAGTTTGCTGCATGACTAATAAGGCAATCAATTTGAACTTGGTCCTTCTATTGTGAAACTGCTGAGATGTAGCGATGGTGGGTGGAGGGGGGCATGTGAAATCCAACGGGGCGCCGTGATATATGTCAAGTTATAGGTTTAGATGGAGTGGCATTAACTTATTTTGGAGGTATCATCTCTCCGTTAACAATAATTTTTAAGATGTCTGCTTAATGGAATCCCTATCATAGATATATGTCTAATAGAAATACTATTCTGAATGGAATCTATGTTTCAAAAAATAAAGATTTCTCAAGTTACAATTCTTCATAATAAACTGTTCTACATTGCATAATTAATGGCATACTTTAATACTTTATTTATATATTTTGAATTTAAAGAGATCTTGATATTATCTATAAAAAAAGCATGCGCATATTTATCTATGATAAACATTCTCAATGCATAGCCTTTATTTTATACATAATATCTTAGCTATGCCTTGTGTATATATTTATATATATATAAAGTAGACTGCGTGTGTGTTCAAACAATCACATTAGTTAATTTAAAGACACGTGATCTTATGGTATCATATTATACGTTTGCAATTTCACCCAGGACATGTGTCTTCGCTAGCTAAGTGGTTTACGTATCGGACTGTCATACGGGAGACCCGGGTTCTCCTGTTAGTCTCATAACTTTCTTTTTCTACATTATTTTGTTCATTTAATATTACTTTGAAAAAAGGATGCAAGAGGGATATACGAGGGCATCAAGAAGGCAATAGGTCCAATCCCATCTAAGACAGCCCCCCCTCAAATCCAAAACAGGCGAGGTCATTACGGATCCGGAAAAACAGATGCAGACGTGGGTGGAGCCTTACCTCGAGCCGTACGCAACGCAGAGCATTGTATCAGACTCCGCTCCTAGAGCGTTACCAGACCTGCCAGTCATGGAGGGGCTTGACACCCCACCCACTGTGGATGAACTCAGCAAAGCCATCGACCGTCTCGCCTGTGGGAAAGCACCCGGGAGCGACGGAATCCCACCAGAAGTCCTAAAGTGCGGGAAACCAGCCCTGCTACAGCTACTTCATGACCTCCTTTGCCTCTACTGGGAAAAGGGTAACATTCCTCAAGACATGAGAGACGCTAACATCGTCACTTTGTATAAAAACAAAGGTTACAGGGGCGATTGCAACAACTATCAAGGCATCTCCCTCCTCAGCATCGTTGATAAAGTCTTCGCCCGTGTCGTCCTCGCTCACCTGCAGGCCCTCGCTTCAGGCATCTACCCAGAGTCACAGTGTGGCTTCAGGGCTGGTCGATCAACGGTTGACATGATCTTCTCCCTACGCCAGCTCCAGGAGAAGTGTCTGGAACAGCAGATGACACTCTGTATAGCCTTCATCGACCTCACAAAGGCATTTGATCTGGTAAGTCGAGACGGACTATTCAGCTTGCTGCAGAAGATTGGATGTCCCACCACATCTGCTTGCGGTGGTCAGGTCCTTCCACGACAACATGCAGAGCACTGTCTGCTACAATGGCGCAACCTGCAAGGAATTCCCAGTTAGCAGCGGAGTAAAGCAGGGCTGCATGCTCGCGCCTACACTCTTCGGCATCTTTTTCTCTATGCTCCTCCAACACGCCTTCAAGGCCTGCAGTGAGGGTGTCTTCATCCACACCAGATCTGATGGCAAGCTCTACAACATAACGTGTCTTCGTGCCAAGACCAAAGTCACAAAGGTACTCATTCGCGATATGCTCTTCGCTGATGACGCAGCCTTGACATCACACACCGAAGACGGACTCCAGCAGCTTGTCAATTGCTTCTCCCATGCATGCAAGGAGTTCG
>OX421502.1:6605962-6688462 GCA_949126835.1 Anisus vortex | reverse complement strand
AACAACGATAGTGTGCGGCCTATAAACAACGGTACAGTGCGGCCTAAGAACAACGATACAGTGCGACCTAAGAACAGCAATGGAGTGCGGCCTAATAAACGGTAGAGTGCGGTCTAAGAACAACGATAAGATAAGATTTCTTTATTGATCCAAAAAGGAAATGTGGTTTATTACATTGCAGTATTACAAGAACACAAGCACAACAACCTTAATAAATACAATACACACACATACACACTAGCCGTCTTCAAATCTGAAAAACACGCCTCTGGATCTTGATTATGCTTTAGTAAAGCATGTTCTTAATTGCCCGAATTGTACTTCGCCGAACAGCCCGAGCAAGGGTTCGCTTCGTAAATTGCTCGCCTTTCGTCGTTTTCGCGCTTAACAGGGCGATCTATTGCTCGACGAACGACATCTCGGGGGGTATCGGCGAACCAAATTCGGGCGAACGATTGCTTCGTCGACATGTTGACGGAGCCGCGTATTGATTGGCTGAATTGATCACGTTCATTATGCGAAAAGGCACCAAAATTGCCTAGTCTTAATGAAAAAAAATGGCGTCTTACAAGACAGTCAGAGGACAGTCTAGTAATATTCATAGATGCATGGGAAAATGTTCCATGCCTGTGGAACTCACCCCAACGGGACTATAAAAATAAGGGTGAAAAAAACCAAGGCCTTGAACAGTATTGCCCAAAATCTGTGTGCAATGTAATCGCAACACCCAAAGCTTCTTCGTCTGTGAGCGCAGCCATTTTGCAGCAATATTAACATCCGGCAGTTCGCCTCAGCGCTAAAAATAGACCAGTTAAAAACAAGAGCACCATTTCGCAGAGCTTCCTAGCTCGCCCTAATGTCGGCGAAAGTGCACGAGCCCATTTAAGAGCAAACAGTAGCTCTTGCGAATTGAACGATACCTGATTCGACCGAAACTAGTTCGGGCAATTAAGAACATGCTTAAGGGGCAGCGTTAATATAGTGCGACCTAAGAACAGCGACTAGGCGCGGCTTAAAAACAACGATGGAGTGCGGCCTAAGAACAACGATGGGGTGCGGCTGTTAAAACAAGTAAGAGAGTGCAGATACAAAATTTTTACCAATACATAAGCTATTAAAAAAACTAGATCTATAATTCTGTAAAACGGAAAATTCCCAATTTTTCTATTGAATCCATTACGTACAGATTTGAAATTCCACTTTATTTTCTGAGCAAAGGACGTGCATTTTATATGCGAGTTAAAAACTAAACATCAGGTTTATTTGAACAGAAAAAGCCAGTAGTATGAGTGCGACTTCCGGTTCGGGCTAGTACGCTTTTCATATCACGGATAAGTTTTTCAATATATTTTCTATATTTATATAACTAACACCCATTTAATCTTTATACTAACCTTTAATTAAGTTAATACTTAGTATATGTATATTGCAAATACTATTAAATAGAATAATTGCTCGTAACAGTGAGCTTAAAGTATTATTTATACTTGGCGCTTCGAAGGCCGCCATATTGACCCCATATTCGAATTGTTTGTTTACAATTACTGGTCTAGGCCAGGCTTAAAATAATAACTTAAGCACAATTATAATAAATAATAAAGAAACTCAGACAAATAAATACATATTATAGTAATAAAACATAATTAATTATATAAGAGACAAATAATAACATTCGTTTTATTAGTATTTAAACAATAGGCCTACAATCGCCACTAGACCTATATAAGAATATAAGGTTACCAAATTATTAAATCTTAGCCTTAGCCTAAATCTAAATTCTAAGTAGTAACAGGCCTATAGCCTATAGTCTCTAGGCTATAGCCTATTTACAAAACAATAAACATCAATTATAACTACTATATTTAATTATAAAATACACCAAACTATTTTAAATAAAAGTATTAAAAAAGGAAATGAAACTTGTAATCCTAGTCTTAGCCCTAGTTCTGGTAAGGGCACTAAAACTACCCAAACATGAAATTGTCCATAAGCAGATAATAATTAATCACCACAACATTAAAGATATTGACAACACTCATGCTTATATCCTCCTAAAAAAGATCTCCCTAAACCATTTTAAACACAAAATTTGCAGGTACAGACAAAATCATTTAGTACTATTGTTGCTCTTGGCTGGCGATGTAGAATCCAACCCAGGCCCAGTCAAGACAGTTAGAGATAGATGTAACATTTGCAGTAAGCCATGCACAGCAAAACATAGAGCTATTCAATGTGACACCTGTGATGAATGGTACCATGCTGCATGCTTGCATATGAACACCCCCAATTTATATAGCATTAGGAAATAAAGATGCCTCTTGGCACTGTGTACAGTGTGGGTTGCCACAATTTAGTTCAGGTCTGTTTAATTCTCATGACCTGGATACCACTAACCCCTACAGTGCCTTGACAAGCCCAGAAGTTAATAATTTAGACCTAAATAAACCCTTAGCTAGATCAACACCAATAAAAAAAAGTAAAAAGACACTCTTTAACACTAAATCCCATAAAACCCCAAATCAGTATCACCTCAAAACTCTTACAATAAATTTCCAAAGCATTAAAAATAAAAAAGCTGATTTGGAACTTTTAATAAATAATGAAGAGCCAGACATAATTGCAGGTTCCGAAACATGGCTTAGCCCAGATATTTACAACACAGAGATATTCAATAATAATTATGAAATTTTTAGGAAAGATAGGTCAGACAGGCATGGAGGAGTCTTACTAGCCATAAAATCTACCCTAATAGCTGAAGAAATTAAATTAGAACCTCAAAATAACATAGAATCAGTATTTTGTAAAATAAGCAGACCTAATTCCAAACCAATAATTGTAGGCAGTGTTTACAGACCACCAAACTCAACATCAGAGTACATGTCTGATCTGTGTAATCAGCTGACAAGTATTGAAACTAAATATAAAAATGCTATAATTTGGATAATGGGGGACTTCAACCTCCCTGATATAAATTGGAATAGCTACTGTATAGAAAAGCACCAAAACACAAAAGAAATAAATGAAATGTTTATCAATACCATCCAAAATCTAAACTTAGACCAAATTAATAAAAAACCAACAAGAAACCATAATATACTAGATTTATTTTTAACGAACAGACCAGGACTAGTATTCGATTATGAAATAATCCCTGGACTTTCAGATCATGATATTGTCAGAGTAAATAACAAAATAAAAATCCAAATTAGCAAGAAACCTAAAAGAATAATTTATCTCTGGAATAAATGTAACACAACAGAACTACATCAAGCAGCAATAAAATTCCAAACCAATTTTCTTACTAAATACAATATAGATAGTCCAGTTGAAGATATTTGGCAATTTATAAAAACTAACTTAAAAGCAATAATGGCTGACTCTGTGCCAACAAAACAAACATCAAATAAAATTAACAAATGTTGGTTTAACACTAAACTAAAGAAACTGTGTAAACAAAAAGAAAATCTTTTCAAAAAGTTTAAGGCAACTAATTCAATTAGACTACATAAAAAATACCTAAAGATTAAACATTTAACTCAGAAACTAAGCAGACAGCTGCAGAATGAATATGTAAACAATGTAATTTCTAAAGATAATAATAAAAACTTATGGTCCTACATTAAATCAAGAAAAATGGACACTACAGGCATAGCTCCACTAAAAGGCCAAAACAATGAAACTTATAATGATAATGAAACTAAAGCTAATATCCTAAACACATACTTTGCATCATCTTTTTCAAATCCAGGTGACAAAGAAATATTCATAAATTTAAACAAACTAGAAGAGATAGGAAATATAAATGTAGATGAAAAAGGCATTAAACAACTCCTAACCAACTTAAAAGTAAACAAAGCTTCTGGTCCAGATGAAATACCAGCAAGACTGCTTAAAGAACTAACTAATGAAATATCTCCAATCTTTAAAATACTTTTTCAGGCCTCTCTAAACCAGGGCAAAGTGCCCAAAGAGTGGAAATTAGCCAATGTAACCCCCCTTTTCAAAAAAGGAGATAAATCTGACCCCGGAAATTATAGACCTGTTTCTCTAACAAGCATAACATGTAAATTACTTGAACATATAATATATAGTGGTATAGTAAATCATCTAGACAAACTAAATGCACTGTGCCCACACCAACATGGCTTCAGGAAAAATAGATCATGTGAGACTCAATTGATAGGCTTAATAGATGACTTGTCTAAAGGATTAGATAATAACAACCAAATTGATGCTATATTACTAGATTTTTCAAAAGCATTTGATAAAGTTCATCATTCTAGTCTTCTTAAAAAACTTAAATACTTTGGCATCTCTGGTCCCTTACATCAGTGGATTCAGGACTTTCTTATAGGCAGAGAACAAACAGTGATAATAAATGGCTCTAAGTCATCACCAATAACAGTAAACTCAGGAGTTCCACAAGGAACTGTTCTAGGGCCCCTACTATTTCTAATTTACATTAATGATCTGCCTAATTGCATCAACACAGGCACAAAAGTAAGATTATTTGCCGATGATTGCATAATTTATAGAATAATAAAGACAGGAAAAGATAGTGAACTTTTACAAAAAGACCTAGATGAACTACAAAAATGGGAATCAAACTGGAGTATGTCTTTTCACCCAGAAAAATGCCAACTAATAAGGGTATCCAAGAAAAAGAAACAAATAATAACAAACTACTTCATTCATGGTAAAGAACTAACTCAAACTAGCAATGCTAAGTATCTAGGAGTAATAATAAATGATAAGTTATCTTGGAACCCTCACATTGATGAAGTAATTAAAAAATCAAACAAAACATTAGGATTCATAAAAAGGAATTTTTACAAATGTAATAAGAATATAAAACTAAAATGCTATCTCACATTAGTTAGGCCTATACTAGAATATGCAGGATCTGTATGGGACCCATCAACTAAAGAAAACATTAAAAAATTAGAACAAATTCAAAAAAGAGCTGCAAGGTTTATAACTAGTGAATATTCCCCATTGACAAGAGTAACACCATTAGTCAAATCACTAATCCTAGAAACACTAGAGGACAGAAGGGCAAAGAGTAAAGTAGTAATAATACATAAGGCATTAAACTCTAATTTAGAAATACAACCCAATAACAATCTGTTGCAAAGCTCAGATAAACATAGAGACAAAAACACCTTCCTTGTCCCTTATGCGAGAACAAATGCATATAAGTACTCTTTCTTCCCGAGTGGCATTCGGGCATGGAATGGGTTGCCTGAACAAACCAGGAAAACCAATAACCTAACATCATTTAAAACATTAATAAAAATGCAAGACTAGACTCGGACCACGGATGAGCGTAGGACGCAATAATCTTCTTTATAGAAGGAGCGTCTGTAATGTATAAGATAAGAAGTTACAAGTCAAATTATATTATTACATCACAAATTGACGGTGTGATTGAGGTTTTCTTATATTTTTCGTTTCGCCAACTAATGATATTGTGTTTGAAGCCCACTGCGGGGTGTGGAAAATTACTATCTTTGTGATAAGTAAATTTGTGATAAAAAAGTAAAGTATCCCGTAGGACCAAGTTGATCGATAGGGTTGGGGAAGCGTTCACAAGTTTCTGTGACCACGGCATTCAAGAGGATTGTTAGACCAGTACTATGCCCAGCCTCCTTTACTTTACCCCAAATAAAGTCAGGTACCCATCAGAGGTGGGTTGACTCAGGGACACCCTCCAGACCCGGGAACCAATCCTAGCATTCACCAGAATTTGAACCCAGGACCATCGGTACAATAGCCAATCGCGCCAGTTGTGACACGATACTAAAACATAGGTGTTACGCCCGTGTTTAATAATTTGTGACACGATACTAAAACATAAGTGTTACGCCCTTGTTTAATAATTTGTGACACGATACTAAAACATAAGTGTTACGTCCTTGTTTAATAATTTGTGACACGATACTGAAAAATTAGTGTTACGCCCTTGTTTAATAATTACCCTTTATTATCTTAGCTTATCCTAACAGTGGTGATATGGCCTTGTTCATTTGCTAAGTATATATTTAGATATTTCAATAGGCCTATAATATTATATATTATTATATGATATACTATAGCCTATGATTTTTAAATGTAAATTCTAAGAATTTAAAAACCTATTTCTAAAAACAAATATATTACAATAAATTTATTACGGTTAGCACAAAGGTACAAAATAAATGGAATAGAATGGGCGTGAATGGGTTGCCTGAAGCAACCAGGAAAACGAGTAATTTAACATGATTTAAAACTACTAGAAATGCAAGACTAGACTGAAATCACGGATGAGCGTAGGACGCAATAATCTTTTTTATAGAAGGAGCGTCTGGTAAGTATAAAATAAATCTTTCAAAGAGACTGAAACAGATATACTGCTTTAAAACCATTAGTTATAAAAGTGAGAATTAAAAAAAAACATAAAGAAAAAATCCCATTGTAACTTAAATAAACCTTATAATAAACCTAACTAAAAATAAAACCCATTGCGATGGAAAAAAGGTACAATATCCATTATGAAAAATAAACCCATTGTTTTTAAAGTAAACCATAAAAACACACGCAGACTTTACGAGAAGAGCAGCCTTCGTCCATTTCGCTTAGCACGTAGGCCTATAAAACATCATAACTATATTACTACTATAAATCAATATAACCCAGCTTGGTTCAAGTACCAGAGCTGTAGGAATATACGTTTAAAACTGACAGTTTCTCGAACAATCTGTCTAGAATGGTCACACAAAATTTCACATTATACATATTTTCAAATGTACACATTTTTCAAACGTATGCTATAAAAAACATAATTGGTTATCTGTTCGAGTGCACATCAAAACTGGGATTCATTTTAACTGATCAACAGTATTATAGTTCTAAGCAATATAACTTTCAAAAGGTTTTATTTCAAAAGAGGCATGGGTGTTAGAATCAGTTTTTTTTTAACTATAATTTTTATTCATACATACAAAGCAAGGAATAAATAATTTTTTATAATAAAAATTTATTTGATACGAAAAAATGTTCTGAATTTGTGTAAAACAAATAAGTGTAAAAGGATTGAGTGAGAAATCAATGTTAGTTTAATGATGTAAAAAATACATTGAATGAATATTATTTATCTCAGGTTTTCGTGTGAAATAAATGTTTCTCACTTTTGAGAGAGGCATTTAAGTGATAAATATGTATATATCTGTCATGGCATAGAATTTCTTTTATTTATAGCTAAAGAAAATGTATTGCTACGATAAAAACATTTTATTGATTGTGATTAATAAATGTTTTAGCTGAATAGAAACTATTTTTTTTTTAATATTAAAAGAAAAAACTTCGTGAGGCAATTAGATTTGTAAAAGTTGTATAGTTCTTATTATAATAAACCAAAGACTAAAATCAAATAAGCTTAAATCGATTGCTCTATTTTTAGAGCTTAAGTGTTGTATTTTCCATGCGCAGACAATGAAGCTGTCCAAAAGACTGCCGTTGTATACAACTTTTGATTTTAATCTTAATTTGAGTTCTAATCATATATTACAGACGCTCCTTCTATAAAGACATCCTTCTATAGTTCTACATGAAAAGTAATGAAACGACGAAATTTAACAATGAAAACATTAAATTTACTCTAACAAATACATTTCTTATAAGTTTTAATCTTACTTTAAATATTTCTTTAAATTATCAGACAGGAAAGCAAGAGGTTCATCTGATTATAATCTTTGATAAAATCATAGCCTTTAGATAAACCGGAAGTCTACAAAAACAGTCTGAGATCGGGAAAATCGTTACAGTAGTTTTGGAAACATCAAATAGCAGAAATTTCACTGCAAAGAATACTTCTTATTACAGTCTTTGATTCAACTGAACTAACACAATTTTGTTCCAACTAGTCCTGATTATGCTCATTGGTTTCTACCCTTCTCGAAGCCTAATATTCAAAAACTTTGGAACTGTATAATAAAATTATATCATTTGAATGTGAATTGTTGCATTTCCGGCTTATTAAAACATAGACTTTGAAATATTGCGCATGGGCCAAACAGATATTTTTTTTAGAGCAGCTGACAGTGCTAAATTAAAATAATTATACAAAATTATACCAAACTGATCATAGGTTTGGTGAAGCAGCGTTCACCAGTTTCTGTGGCCCTGGCATACGACGAGACGCCCACAATGCCCTTTACTTTACCCTAACTAGTGTCGGGTACCCATCAGAGCTGGGTAGACTCAGGGGCACCCTCAAGTTCCAGGAAAAATCCTAGCAACACCAGGATTCGAACCCAGAACCTTCGGATCGCCAGTCGAACACGCTGCCACTCGACCACAGTGTCCCACATTCGCTTTATAATTAATTCGCTAAAATTTTAAGACTCGAGTTGTAATTTTTAACCAATATAACGAACTTTTCGTGTTTTTTTTACTATTGACTAGAGTTGTTTACGAAGTTAATTTTGTTAAATCTTTGGCAACATGTTCCTGCATTGATGCTACACTGGAAAACATATATAAATATATCTTTTCATATTTGATACAAAAAGCGTTTTAAATTTTAAATTGTGGACTCTTTCCTCGGTTCTATCGGGGTCTCCACAGTATTATGAATAAGATAAGAATTTTTTTTTCTTAATTTCGATTATGTGGATACCAGCGAAATCATCAGAAGTCTAGTTCCAATACAGTCTATTGAGCTTAAAACTTAGCACATAGACTCGTTGCCGATAAAGACACATTCTTGCAATAGTCAGCCAAAATAAATAAAAAAGTTTTTCATTGGTGTTAATTTGTCTCTCTTTCTGCCTGGTCATGCTTTTTGATTATTGCCCTGTATATCTAAACTAGACTGTAACACTTTATGTATATTTACCGCAAAAACGTCAAGAATGTCTAAATTTAGAAATTAAACAAATGATAGGATTAAGCCAATCAAAATCAAGATTTAAAATTAGACATTAAATCAATGAAATAAAAGAAGTCAAAATAAAAAGGGCGGATTCTCTGCTTTATTACTATGAAATTATAGGAAATTTCCGTATCTATTTTTGAACACATTAAAAACCATATCGACTGCATAGACTGCGTGTGATCTAAAGATTCTAATCTTGTGGTTAGAAATTTAGAAATACTTCCAATGTTACGCTTTCAGACAACTCGGTGCCTTGTTATTAAATTTAGTAGACACCAGATGACGTCATCAAATCTTGCGCTCTTTGTAATCCCGTAATGGTCCACACACGCGCGCGCACCTAAAAAAATATACACGCACGCACATGCACGCACCGGCACGCACATACACAGAAGTGCTACTCTATTGATTAAAACGTACGATAAGAATTCACACAGAAGATAAGGGCCAAGCGCGTTAATAGCTTTTTCTCGTTCAGAAATTGTAAAATACTAAATGTTGGTATTGATTTAGTTGGACGTGTTTAGTATTTCCTTAGTAACCGTGACTAAACTTACTCCCAACTCCAACCACGTTCCCACCCGTACCTTCCAAGCTCCGGCCCAGTAAACTTACTGCAAACGAAAGCTGTCTGGATGCATTGTACTGGCTACACCGGCATCCATCCTATAACTAACCCGGAAACGTGTACGTTTATGTATACAAAGCCGATTTAATGAAACGATAGCTGAGGTCTTCGAATAGGTCGCAATTAAAGATTGACCACTAATCCGAAAGTTTCAGTAAAAAAATAAATTAAAAGGAAATATTTTTTTTTCTTTCGTTCATTTTTTCATTTTGTTTTGACTTTCTCTTTCTCTCTCTCTCTCTCTCTCTCTCTGTCTGTCTCTCTTTCTCTCTCTCTCTATATATATATGTATATTTACATTATAAATATATATATAACTGTATATATAGCGAGAGAGTTAGTAAGAAAACTAGCAAGAGAGAGAGAAAACAAGAGAAAAGAAGAAACAGCAAGGAAGGTTAAATACAAGAGAATAGGTGCAAGTAAAACTAACGTTGAATAAGACATAGAGAGAGAGAAAGAGAGAGAGAGAGAGAGAGAGAGAGAGAGAAAGAGAGAGAGAGAGAGAGAGAGAGAGAGAGAGAGAGAGAGAGAGAGAGAGAGAGAGAGGGTGCGATGTTTCTTGACTAGCAGTGGGGGGGGGTACGGGGAACGTTTTGATGAGCACGTGACCTGCATAGGGCGCAAGCAACCGTAGGGCCGGCCTTGTGTATATACTATTCACTCATCTACTAGCATGGTGTATAGATTTGAATCGTAATTTAAATAGGTAAAAAAAAATTATAAGTAACACATTTACATAAGTAACAAATTTACATAAGTAACAAATTTACATAAGTAACAAATTTACATAAGTAACAAATTTACATAGGTAACAAATTTACATAAGTAACAAATTTACATAAGTAACAAATTTACATAGGTAACAAATTTACATAAGTAAAAAATTTAAATAAGTAACAAGTTTACATAAGTAACAAATTTACATAAGTAACAAATTTACATAGTAACAAATGACATAAGTAACCAATTTACATAAGTAACAAATTTACATAAATACAAATTTACATAAGTAAAAAAATTACATAAGTAACAAATTTACATAAGTAACAAATTTACATAAGTAACAAATTTACATAAGTAACAAATTTACATAGGTAACAAATTTACATAAGTAAAAAATTTAAATAAGTAACAAGTTTACATAAGTAACAAATTTACATAAGTAACAAATTTACATAAGTAACAAATTTACATAAGTAACAAATTTAAATAAGTAACAAGTTTAAAAAAGTGATAAATTTAAATAAGTGACACATTTATATATATATATATAAAAAATTAAATAAGTAACAAATTTAAATACGCATCACATTTAAAGAAGTAACAAATTTAAATACGTAACATATTTAAATAAGTAACAAATTTAATTAAAGAAACACACTTTAATTAGTAACACATTTAAATAAGTAACACATTAAAAAAATAACAAATTTAAATACGTAACACATTTAAAGAAGTACTAAATTTATATGGGTAACACATTTTAATAAGTTACAATTTACATAAGTAATACATTTAAAAAAGGAACATTTACGGTGTGGCCAATATTTAGTTCAGATTGGTTTCCACCGTCTGGGCTTTGAATAACATGAATGATCCATTCCAGCCTCTTGTAAAAGTGACAAGTAACACTCTAATAAAAATAATGAACATCTAGAATCTAGAGCACAAGTTGAGCTAATTTATATTACAATGATCTGACCTGGTAAATCTTTCAAGGAATACTTTTAAACAGATCTAAAAATAGGATGGATAAAAACATCTTGTAATGAATATGATAGTGCAAAGTAATGTAGTGGAACTAAATACAGAATAGCTATCGATGAATTCTTTCTGTGTTAATTAGATAGCTGCCATTTTACGCCTCCTTAACTAATATAAATATGAGTGAGTAATACACTTCAAATAGGAAAACACAACCTGTAATTAGAACAATAGAACTTAAAGGATAAAATAGAGAAATTAAATAATGTGCATGTGGTAATCAACTTGAAGAATTTGAAGAATAGGACTTAAATCGGTCGAGGCTATATAATTATTTGATTTCATTCCAGTTGTTTTATTTATTTAAATGTTTTAAAATTTGATTGATTGGAAAATTAATTAAAATTATGTTTTCATTTTTTTTCATGTTCACCCATTTGGAAATGATGGTCATTTCAAATGTATTTACAGGTCAGTGTTAAGGAAATATAATTTTATAGATCAATGATGGCGCCTTAATATGGCTGGTCCTTTGAATAAATGAAATTTGTTTCCGTGAATAATCATTTCTTTTTAATAGATCAAGGACTTCTCGTGGAATGTTGAAATAAAAGAAATCTGCTAAAATTACCATTTGTGCACCTCAGTAGTCTATATTTTTGTTAGGTGCGACAAATTCCCAAAGAAAAGAAAATTCCAGAAAATGTTGTACTATTAATTTATGTAAACATCTGAATCACTATAGAACACATAATTTTAATAATGAACACAAATTAATAAGCTCAACACATTATCATACATAGATCAACTTAATACACAGAATGTATGATTGTTCGGGCAATAATAAAATACTTAGTGCTTAAGTTTAAAAAAAAAATTCCTGGCTGTATGATGTGTGTGTGTGTGTATGCATTCGTGTGAGTGTATTTATAGGTGTGATTTTGTTTTCCTTTTTGGCGTATGTCCCTGCATCAGATGTCTTTTTGAAAATCGCTAGAAGCGGTGAGACAAGGCTAGGCTTCGCCGCCCCCCCCCCCCCCCCAACTTGATCAGCTCCCCCAGCAGGACCAATCCCTCCGTGATCCTTGCTCGGAATCTGATGCGCGCGCAGCAGGAAGTTTAATGGTGACAGCTGGGGCACGTCCGGAATAGGAACCACGTGATGGTCACGTTGCCATGGTGACAGATGATAACGGTAAATATTAGTTGTCATACGAGTTTGACATTTTTTATCTAAAAAAGAAAAATAGATATTCTGTTGTTGTTTTTTTCCGGTTTATCTTATTTTGAACAAAAAGGTATGAGCAATACTATGGTAATGGATAACAATTCACAAAAAGAAAAAGTAAATTAGATTGATGGTATTATTCAAGAATACTTTTTTACGATTGTATTCATCAAAGTGACAAAACTGCGTTCTTTAATTCGAGAGTTAACAAAGTTATGGTGAAATCGGGAGATCGAGGAGGAGACTAGGGGAGATTACCCATCATATGTAATCAATGAAATGTATCGTTTAGAATGTATAGTTCACACTATGTAGAAGGTACATTAATTTAATTGTTAGATCATCATAGTGAAAGTAGTTTAACTACTGTTAAATCAAAGGAGCCAATTGTTATGTTAAATCAGTGCAAGCCATCAAAAATGGACGAGTGAGCCACAAATAGCCCGCGAGCCCTCGCTTGCCTGTCCACGATATACATCTTCTTATAGGCATATAGGCTTTGGTCTCCTTGTCTCAGATGCAGAATCAAGTCTTAAGTCTTAACTCCTACAGAAAGACCTAGATGAACTACAAAAATGGGAATCAAGCTGGAGTATGTCTTTTCACCCAGAAAAATGCCAACTAATAAGAGTATCCAAGAAAAAGAAACAAATAATAGCAAACTACTTCATTCATGGTAAAGAACTAACTCAAACTAACAATGCTAAGTAACTAGGAGTAATAATAAATGATAAGTTATCTTGGAACCCTCATATTGATGAAGTAATTAAAAAATCAAACAAAACTTTAGGATTCATAAAAAGGAACTTTTACAAATGTAATAAGAACATAAAACTAAAATGCTATCTCACATTAGTTAGGCCTATACTAGAATATGCAGCATCTGTATGGGACCCATCAACTAAAGAAAACATTAAAAAATTAGAACAAATTCAAAAAAGAGCTGCAAGGTTCATAACTAGCGAATATTCCCAATTAACAAGAGTAACACCATTAGTCAAATCATTAAACCTAGAAACACTAGAAGACAGAAGGGCAGAGAGTAAAGTAGTAATAATACATAAGGCATTAAACTCTAATTTAGAAATACAACACAATAACAACCTGTTGCAAGTCTCAGATAAACATAAAGATAAAAACACTTTCCTTGTCCCTTATGCGATAACAAATGCATATAAGTACTCTTTCTTCCCGAGTGGCATTCGGGCATGGAATGGGTTGCCTGAACAAACCAGGAAAACCAGTAACTTAACATCATTTAGAACATTAATAAAAATGCAAGACTAGACTCGGACCACGGATGAGCGTAGGACGCAATAATCTTCTTTATAGAAGGAGCGTCTGTAATGTATAAGATAAGATAAGAAATTCAATGTCAGTACAGGCCGCAGAGACAATCAAAAGAATCTAGTACTCTCCATATTCGCGTCTGCTTGAATCTCCTTGACATTAATAACAACTAAAAAAAAAGATTATAAATGCCACCGAGATTAGATATTCGACGTCTGCTACCCGGGACGAAATTTTTAACAAAAGCGCACGAAAGATAATTTAAAGGAGCGTTTGGCTAACTGAAATGAGATGGCTAGGCTACTTTAATATTTATAGCAGGGGTCTCAAACACCCGGACTGCAGGCCGCATGCGGTCCACCAAGTGGGTTTTCGTGGCCCATCAGTAAGCTTACAAACAATTATTTGTGAAATTCCGACAGCTAGTACTAATACACATCAAATTGTATTGTTATTTTTTTATATATGTTACATACTTAATAATAATGATAATAAATACAGTTCACATTGGTATAATTCTTTGTGTCTTAATTGTAAAATGGCAAACTATTAGTGATAAGTGATAAAATGAGTTAAGATGTATGAATTGTATCTTTGTTTACTAGGGTCGGGTTGTTGTGTGTGTGTGTGGGAGGGGGGGGTGAGGCCCTTGAGACATCTCATTAAGCAATAAAATGGCACAAGCCTTCAACCGAGTTTGACACCCTTGTTTTATAGAAAATTCATATAGCTAATAAAACTTTGGCTAATTTTTGACCCGATTAAGTAATTACGAATCAGATGGGAGAAAATACGATTTACTGTCGGCAATAAACTTGGATATTTAAAATAAACACATTCACGATTCAAACCGGAATGTTTGTTAATACATTGCCGACCTCATTTTTTTACAATAATTAAAAACTTTGTGCATATACACAGTTATTATTTAAAATTAAAAGCCGGATTCGAAAGTAACATAGGCCTACATTTCTGACACTAAAATGATTGTAAAAATGTGTTATTGGCAAGGAACAAAATGCATTATCAATTACTAATTATTACTGGTTTATATCTCATTTTTGCAAAGGACTAGATAATCAATAAAAGCAAAGAAAACACATAATTTAGGCAATAAAGAAATGGTAGCACCATAGATATCCTTTACGGTAGGAATTTAAGTTAGACCATACAAATATGTCTCAGTACTGCAAATGAAGCAGCTGAACCGGGTTCCGCTAGGAAGGGCCTTGCAGTAAATAAGAAATACACCTCATCAAAAAAATGTGTCTCTTTAAAGTAAAAATGTAGGAGAAAACTGTTAAAATATCAGAGGTGGAACAGTAGTTTTTATGAAAATAAATGTTATATTATCTACTTTATCTATTTACATAGTGAAGGCCAAAATATAACTAAATTAGATTTTTACTTCTAAAGTTTTAGACACGGAGAAAAATGAGATATCTATGTTATTTTATATTATTTATTTAACTTTACCTACACATATATGGGGCACAGCGTTCGACAGGCGTTCTGAAGGTTCTGGGTTCGAGGCTGGTGAAGGCTAGAAATTGGTCCCAGGTCTGGAGGGTGTGCGTGAGTCTACCCAGCTCTGATGGGTACCTGACATAAGTTGGGGTGAAGTAAAGGCGGCTGGGCATTGTGCATTCCCTAGAATGATGTAACCACATAAACTGGTGAACACTGCTTCACTGGCCTTATAATCAATTCGGTCTAAAGGAAACTTTACTTACTGTTTACTTAGCTGCAAACAAATAATTAAAATAATTGTAATTCTATATTTTAATGAAAGTTATCACATTTAACAATACAATACAGTTTGTATTGGAATGTATTGAAAATATTGAGAACGGATAAGAAGAAGAAGGACTTTATTGTCTGAACGAACCAGGAAAAACCACAACTTACTAGCATTTTCAATCCTAATTAAAATGAAAAGCTAGACTCAACATTCTCCTGTAGCCTATATAATAATAGTCTGTAACAAATATGATAACATGTTACTAGAAAAAAGACTTGTGAAAGTAAAACTTTGGTATACAGCACAATATTCTATTACACAAATTCTGTTGGATTCAAAACTGACAACGCTAACCTACACCACAGAATAGGTATATTTATCATGTGGCCTACACGATATACATTTTTGGGGGTTTTAAATGATGTTATTTTGTTGGTTTTACTGGTTTGATTTTAAACAAATCTAGATATTTTTCAACATCCATCCATCCATCCCTTTGCCGCTACAGCCCATGTAGGGCTTTGGCCTGCTCCACCACCTCCTTCCATTTGGGCCTATCCAGGGCCTTCCTTCGCCAAGCCGGCACATCAAGATTGTGTAGATCTGACTCTATAGCTTCGAACCATCTTTGTCTTAGTCTGCCCCACAGCATCTTTCCTCTTAGTCTCTGGTGATGTACTGTTCTGGCTGCTCAGCCGTCTGTCATTCTTTCCAAGTGGCCTGCCCACCTCAATCTGCCCTTCTTTATCTCAGCTACCACCGTTGGATCCTCGTACTGAGTGTACAGTTCTTCATTTGTTCTTGACCTCCAGCCATCTGCGTCTTGCACAGCTCCATATGTTTTTCAACACACACAAAAATTGGGTTCGTCCTTCATAATTTGAAACCAATGTAATTCTTAGTTTTTTTTCCACATAAAAGCGGGTAGTTTCTTTTACCCTAGCAAAGACTATAATAAGTTGGACCGCTTGCTTTATTTTTAGATCTTAAGTGTCATTTATTTTCCTTGCGCAGCCAATTACGCAGTCCTAAATGACTCCTAAACCTACGTAAAGTTTTCCGCTGTATACAACTTTCGATTTTAATCTTAATTTCTTAAAAATCTTTTCATAGCGAAATACTAGACCGGTAGTACAGAGGACAGGACGCAATCGGAAATTCGGAAACAGAGTATTTCAAGTTAGCAAAAAAAAAAAAAAAAGAAATATCAAATCAAGCGGTCCATCTCGTTATAGTCTTTGACCCTAGATACATTAGTACTATAGTAATTTGCATTATGGATATTTGTCTTGATTACAAATTAGATAGTTTAGCATTAAACCTGTATAACAATTATACAGTTTTATATAAATAAGCAATTCATCTGGACCTAAGCAAAACAATTTTTCAACAGTTTTAGAAAATGGAAAGAAATTCTTTAAAATTAGGTTACTGCGTTTTGTAATCTGTCGAAAACAAAAACATCACTTCCATAAATAATAAAAAAGGCAAAAACTAAACTGACAAATGAACCTTGGCCAATGTACGCAGAATATTTCATACAAATTTTGGTTACAAAGAAGAAAAGAATATTTAAAAAAGTGGGTAAAAATGTCCACCATAATAAAGTTCAATGACCATGAATTGTCCATAACCTTGTTTAGCTTCTATATGTCTTTCTAGAAGCTTCAACCGTTCTCTCTGTGCATTTCGTCACTTCCTGAAAATTTTCTCTTTCTTTCGCTTTTTTTTTTTTCTGTATTTTTTTTTTTTTTTAAATTAGTTTAGAAAAGTGAAAAATAAAAAAAAAAGGTTTTTTTTTTTATTGTTTACCGTAAAATATTGAGTATGAGCCTCACTTTTTAACCACATTTTTCTATCTAAGGAGGGAAACTAAAAGTTTTGAAATACACAGAAGTTCACTTTGTGTTTATATTGTCTAAAATGCAAAGTCCATTCACATTACATTGGCTAATGCACTAGGCCTACAGGTAAACCAAGCATATTTTGGGGTCTGTTTATACACGATAACTTAAATTTTACTTGCTATTTGCCTTCCGAATTCCAAAGTATACCTGCAGCTTATACACAGGTACGGCTTGTAATCGAGATTTTACGGTATGCTTTAATTCTAAAGTTTGAACATAATTATAAAATGAAAGTTATCATGTTGTGATATTATAATTTAAACATAGTAAATAATGACAGAAATATTGATATTATAATTTAAACATAGTAAATAATGACAGAAATATTGATATTATAATTTAAACATAGTAAATAATGACAGAAATATTGATATTATAATTTAAACATAGTAAATAATGACAGAAATATGCGCACTAAAGAACAAGAAAAATTAATAAATAAAAACTATAAGTTACAAAAAATAATAATTCAACAACACCAAATACAGTTGTCCATAAACATTTACAAACAAAAAGGAAAAACACCTTTTTTTTTTTAAATGTTTGATTTATTGTCAGAACTCGACAAGGCAAAAGCCATAGAAATGTTCTAGCGTTTTGGCTGTTCCCGCTTCTGAAATATGTCTGCTACTTCATGTGGCTGAAGCCAGTGAAAAGAAAATGTTTCCGTTGAGTGTCAAGTCGCCATGAGTTAAGGCTGCCAAACCTTGTGTCCATCTACAATCTCTGTCTCATTCTCTTTCTTTATCTCATTATTTGTCTCATTATCTGTCTCTTTCTTTAACTCATTATCGACCTCACTCTCTATCTCAATCTCTGTCTTATTCTCTGTCTCTTTCTTTAAATCATTATTTGTATCATGTCTGTCTCTTTCTTTAAATCATTATTTGTATCATTCTCTGTCTCTTTCTTTAACTCATTATCTACCTCACTCTCTATCTCAATATATTATTTCTCTGTCTCATTTTTTGTCTCATTCTATGTTCCATTCTCTGTCTCTTCCATTAAGTGATACTCTGTTATTATGTCTCTTTCTCTACATCATTATATGACACTTTCTTACTCGGTCTCATTCACTGTGTCTTTCATTACCTGATTATGTCTATTTCTCTGATCTTTCTCTGTCTAATTCTCTGAATCATTATCTGCCTTTTATTTTATCTTTTTCTGTCCCTTTTTCTGTCTCTTCCACAACCTTATTCTCTCTCATTCTCTGTCTCTTTCTCTGTTTCTTTCTCTGCATCATTCTTTGCTTTTTTCTCTGTCTTCATCTTTTTGTCTTTCTATATTTGTCTTCTTTTCTGCCTCTTTTCCGTCTCAGTTTCTGTCACCTTCTCTGTCTCTGAGTTTTTCTTGGTCTTTTACTTCCTATTTCTTTCTCTCTTATAATCGTACTTTCTTTTGTATTCACCCACTTTAACATTTTATCTGTCACTTGTGTTTTCATGTTTCTTATTTTTATTCACTTGTCTTTATCGCCAAATCTTTTTCTTGCATAACTCTTCTCCAACTTACTCTTTCTCACTTTCTGTCTCTCGATTTCTACAGTCATATAGGCCTACATAATATATATTTACACACATATAATATATATATATATCTCTCTCTCTTTATATATATATATATATAATTGTTTAATATTACATTTACTTCTAATTGTATAATATTATATTTACTGCTGCTGTCTCTCGATTTCAACACAACAAAAGCGAAATGGCAGATGAAGTTGTCGCCTTCTGTATGCAGAGAACGGACTAGCAGAAAAGGACAGAGGTCGCACGGAGAACGAACAGATAATGAGTACAAAACGTACATAAACGACGCAGGGAAAGAACTAAAAACGAACAGGGCATATCTTATCTTGTATATTACAGACGCCGCTTCTATAAAGTAGATTATTGCGTCCTATGCTCATCCGTGGTCCGAGTCTAGTCCTGCATCTTTATTAATGTTTTCAATGGTGTTAAGTTACTGGTTTTCTTGGTTTGTTCAGGCAACCAATTCCATGTCCGAATGACACTCGGGAAGAAACAGTAATATGCAATAGTTCTTGTAAGAAAAGTGTTTTTGTTATTATGTTATATTTTTATTACAAATTATTAAAATTATATTTTAATGTCTTATGTATGATTACTTTTTTTACTCTTTGCCCTTCTGTCCTCTAGTGTTTCTAGGTTTAGTGATTTGACTATTGGTGTTAATCTTGTCAGTTGTAAATAGTCGCTAGTTATGAACCTTGTAGCATAAACAGACAACGAACAGAGAAAAAGCAGATAAGATCAGAGAACGCACAGAGAAGACACACAAATAGAGAGAAGATACAGAGAACGAACAGAAAAGAAGCAGAAAATGGGCTGATAGTGATTTATATTCTGTGATGATCTACTAAAGGTTTTTAAAAAAGTAGCAGTTTGGGGGGTGGGAGAGGGTATGTGTTTTAATAAAGGAACAAATTGAACATTGAAGACGTGATTCCAAATATTATCGATTCAACACTTCAACACTCTACATTCTGTTTAGACGAGAAAGCATTTTATATAGATCTATATGCAAAAACAACATCCACCAACAACTAGGGCGCTACAGCCCATGTAGGGCTTTGGCCTGCTTAACAACATGCTCCCCTTCGGGCCTATTCATGGTTTCCTCCGCCATGACCGCAAACCAAGGTTTTGCAGATCTGCTTCTACAGCTTCTAGCCATCTCTGTCTTGGTCTGCCCCTAAGCCACTTCTGCCTTGGCCTCTGTCGAATACTAATCTGGCTGCTCTGCAAAAACAAGAACTCACACCGATTTTTGTTACACTTTTAATAATACGATGATAGGAAGTGAAAGCGATTTTTCCCTGTTGTTTTTGTCCTTATAGATCTAAGTCGAAAAAACAGTTGTAACTCTTAAAAGACTAAATTTCAACAGAGAAATGGTTTTAACCGATTAAGAATGACATAATTTTTTTAAATTGTTTCTTTTGTTGTAAAAACATGGCTTAGTTTTCAAATCTGTTAATTGAAAAGGATTTATTTTTTATTTGCATGCTTTTTACAAACATCAATAATACACGAATTGTGTAAGTAGCACAAGTAATCCTGTAGAACCAAATTGATCCATGGGGCCGTTAAAGTAGCGTTATTCAGTTTCTGTGGCCAGGGCGAATTAGGGGATTGTTTGGCTAGCACAATACCCAGCCGCCTTTACTTTACCTCAACTAAAGTCAGGTACCCATCAGAGCTTGTTAGACACAGGGACACACTCCAAATCAGGGAACAAATTCGAACTTTCACCAGGACGACATTCGGTACGCCAGACAAACGCGCATGTGGTATTTTTATTAGTAAAATTAATATATAGGGCCTAATCATCTGAAATGACAATTAATTCAATTAATAAATGCACATATGTAAACTAACATTTATGTAAGAAATTACCGATATTAGACAATACTAATTTTTGTAAAATACATACTATATAAAGTATTCGGGTTATATAGTTCTTTTGCTAGAGAAATATAAATTAAAGAAACTTTCACTCAAAACATAAAATCAACAGAAACACATTTGTAATTGCTACATTCCTACTCCAAATGCTTGTTCAATAATAATCGAAATTCAATGCAGTTCTGAAGACCAATACGTTCTTCATTTTTTTATAATAACAAAAATAACATGTTATATCATAGGTTCTCAACGGGGGCGATATCGCCCCCCAGGGGGCGATTAGAAGCCTTAGGGGGGCGATAACATTCCCGGGGGCGATTGGGGGGCGATGAAGGGCAAGTGGGCGGTACATACGTACCTGCTATAATTTCAACAACTCAGCTATTTGAATCGATTAGTTATTGGATGAAATATGATGTAAACGCAAGTGTTACTAAATATCTGATATCTCCCAACAGTATGCATACATATAATTGAACAATAATTAAGAATCGCAATGACTTTTCGATGAAGTAAGGGGGGGGGGGGGTCAGTATTTGGCTAATATGGTATGCGGCCATCTCGTCTTATGGTTGGTTCACCGGACTGTCGCCTTAACATCTGCTAATATTAACATCTGCTAATATTACTCCTATATTACTCTTTTGATGTTTTACCGAGATGTCCTTTAATGCGTTTGAATCCTTTGTTAAGAGGTAACCACAATAGCTAAGCGGTATAGATACGTAGTAATTATACAAACTGGGTAGTAATTAAAATGCTTGAAAATATTCATATAAATTCTTTAATCATATAATATTTATACAATTTTCAAATAATTTTTACAGTTCTATCATATCATTTCAAAGTTATAAATGCAAGTCATTAAATTTTTTATAAAAGAAAAACAAATTGAAATATTACCTCAAATGAAAAGGGTTAATTATCTCCCTTTAATTAACAAATGTTTCCGCTAAAATTAAGTTGGGGGGCGGTGAGCGGAAAAAAAATGCAAAAGGGGGCGGTGAGCCGAAAAAGGTTGAGAACCTACGTGTTATATTATCAAATACTATAATAAGATAGATCACTTGCTTTGACATTTCTGCTATTGAAAAGATATTATATTATCATACTTCTAATCATCTTAAGAATTTTGTGTCGTTTTTTCAAACTTGCAAAACAATATTCCTAAAAGACGCTAACATTTTTTACTCTATATTTTACGCTTTCTTTTATGATGGGCCTTTTGTGAATTTTTGAATTTCGAAATGTTGGCTTCTCTACAGTTTTGGAATGAGACACGGTAGATTCTAAAGAATAAACTATTTTATATTTTTTTTAAAGTATGAGACCCTACCCTCCTCCCTTCCTTTAAACTACTCTATATTCTATACAGATGATTGCTCTATTCTTCTATCTATCAGATCTTCACATTTGCCTTCCGTTACATTCCAGACACTGACCGGTACCATGCCGCTCCGGCTGTGTCAGAAATTTCACTAAATATACCATCTGAAACATCTAGCTTTTAAAGCCGATGGGTCTCCCCCTAGTCTAGCTAGATCTATGAATTAATCATAATATAGGGAACACAAAAAAAATCAAAGTCATAAATATTCATTCTGACGGCAACAGAGCTTGAACATCCCCCCCCCCCCCCGTTGATCCAGTTTCTCTGAATGTGTGTGTGTGTGTGTGTGTGTGTGTGTTTGTGTGTGTCTGTGTGTATGTTTGTCTGTGTGTGTGTGTTTGTGTGTGTGACTAGCTGGTGCTAGATGTCAGATTTGAAATAATTCCTACTGTCCAAATAGACAAGGGAGGGTGTGGAATGGGGACACTGGGGGAGGCCATCTAGAATCGAGCCTCCCTTCCCCCCCCCCCTACCATCCCACCACAATGGTTTCAATGCCAGAATACATCTGTCTAGCTGCGCCCCTCTCTATCTCATCACCCCCTGATTTTTGATGGGGTCGTAGGGGATAATTGTAACTCTGACACTCCCCCCTCTCCCTGCCTCTCTTGTCATATGGGACATTTTTTTTTCAATAGGGAACGGACCCAGCCCTTGGTATGCTAATAGATTAATGAAATAGTGTAGCGCTTTTTTAAATGCCACGTATATTTTTTCAAGGGCTGGTATAGGAGTCTCTTTTATACATTTAATAGAGCCCCTTCTATAAATGAGTTTTCAGAACATATTAAATAGTTCTTTTAAAAATGTATTAGATCTAATTTTAAATGTATAAATATAGTAGAATTTCGTTTATATATATATATATATTTATTATAAATTAGCTATGCGAATTTTGGCGGTCTTCTCCAATACAAATCTTCTAATTCAAATTTTGACCTACTTTCCCAGCCAAAGTATCGTTCTGAAATTAGGAATATAGATTATGCGTACGCTGATTGACAATTCTAGATCTATATATTATTTGTGTGTGGGTGTGCTGATTAATTAAAAATTGTTTTTATTTCACTTTTAGATAGGCAATAGAGTAAGTTTAAAATATACAAAATCTGAATAGCTAATTTATTATATTAACGAAGTGGCATTTCGGACCTTATATAATTTAGTAATAGACTAGTTAGTATCGGTTAATTTATAAAGGTTAGGGGTGGATTTGTAGTATTTTTTCAATAGTAAGTATCGGTTCGGTTCTATTGGATAGGGATAGATTTGGTGTTTTTTGAGCTCTTTCTTATAAAATATAGTACGAATTACAATTTTTTTTCCCCTCTTTTTTTATTTTGTAAATGGGTACTAAGGAATTCCGACTAACGCTGGGTCCGAATAGCCATTTAATTCTAAAGGGACCCGGGTCCAAATAGCCGCAGCCTTATATTAATTTTAATACCTACATTTCTAATCTGCAAAAAAGACTGATATTTTTTTTTATTACTTTATTTAAAAAAAATGGTTTGTGCTAACATAATTTGACGGAAACAGTTGATAATTCGCAGTAAAAAGCTTTTTTTTTTACTTCAGTCAGAACCAAAATATGGTATTGTCTTATTCAAATATTTTGTTTAGAAAAATATTATTGCAATTTATTATAGAACTAAAAAAGAATCCATTAAATCTCTCTCTCTCTCTCTCTCTCTCCCTGTCCCTCTCTCTCTTTCTCTCTCTCGCTATTGTGCCCTCGTCTTTTTTACTACATCTATTTCTCTATATTTTTTCTTTCTCTCTCTCTCTCTTTGATTCTCTCCTAGTCTCATCTGCCTCATCTCTCTATACCCACCCCCCGAGTCTCTGCCTCCATCTCCTAGCGTTCTCTCTCAATCTATTTCTATCTCTTTTTCTCTCTATTTCATGCTGCCGACCTCTGTTTTAAAACTATTTCTATATTTATGTCCAGAATTCTGTATCTCTCGCTTTATCCTCGCTTCACTCTTTCTTTCTCTCTCTCTCTCTCTAGTCCTCACATATATCTCGCTACCTCAATTTCTCTCCAATCTAATCCCAGAGCAGCTTTCTCAATCTCTCTCTCTGTCTCTCTCTTCTCTCTGCCCCTTGCTCTAACTCTAAATGATGCTAAGCCGAGGGCTAAAATTCTTTGTTTACCCCGTGCGCAGAAATTTACTATCCTGACAATTCCATATGACTTTTACTGTAGCCCGAAGCTTCGAATAAAAGAAATACAAACAAACAAGCACAGCAAAAAGAAAACAGAACCCCACAGAACAGACGAGATCAGTCCGTGGCCTGAAGGTCATTAACGATCTTCTGTGGGCCAGCACTCGTTTCTCTGTGCCCTGGGGGACCGCATTGTGTTATTGATAATAGGTTTTGTGATTGTTTTTTCAGATCAATTACATAAGTCTGGATATAATTTGAATAGATTAGTTCAGCCCTTCTCGGTCAGTGCAACCCACTAGAAATGGTGTGTGATTGGGGGGGGGGGATAGTTAGCCAGATGATCTAACATAGCACACACACACATATATATATATATATATATATATATATATATATATATATATATATATATATATATACTTATATCACCAGTTTCTGTTGCCACTGTGGCTACTAGGGATTTGTAACCAGCACAATGCCCAGTCGCCTTTACTCTACCACAACTTAAGTCAGGTACCCATCAGAGCTACCAAACCTTCACCAGGATTCCATTGTATATATGAGCTTGACCATATTCACGACTTGATCTTAAATTGTTTAAAAAAAGCCCTATTAAGTTAAATTTGATAAATACAAACTATAACAAAAAGTTTTCATTCAAAGTTTTTCAGATTTTTCATTGCTGCAAAAATCACTGACTTATTAAAAAAATGCTGGAATAGGCATGGAAACTGGAAACAAAATTCCGGATGCAAAGAGCGCCCGCCATTGTTATCTGTTTTCACTTAGCTATAAAATTATAATTCATATTTATATACTTTTCCTATTATCTGTAAATATATTTCAAGTGACTTTGTTTTTCCCCTTTTACCGTATTATATGTTCTAATTTTTAGGTAATTTTTTTACTATTTTCCCGCTTATATAGATAAGTAGGGGAACATAGTATATTGTAGTTTTCTCATTTATCAATAGGTACAGACATGTGTATCGTTTTATATAGATCAGTGGTGAAACCTCAAGATATTGGTCATAGGGCGCACAACATTTTTGTTTCAATAGTATTCTATATTCTAATTATTAAGTTTAAAAACATACCTTTTGACGCGGAGCTGATTAACCCAATCTTAAAATAGTATTCTATATTCTAATTATTAAGTTTAAAAACATACCTTTTGACGCGGAGCTGATTAACCCAATCTTAAAATAGTATTCTATATTCTAATTATTAAGTTTAAAAACATACCTTTTGACGCGGAGCTGATTAACCCAATCTTAAAATAGTATTCTATATTCTAATTATTAAGTTTAAAAACATACCTTTTGACGCGGAGCTGATTAACCCAATCTTAAAATAGTATTCTATATTCTAATTATTAAGTTTAAAAACATACCTTTTGACGCGGAGCTGATTAACCCAATCTTAAAATAGTATTCTATATTCTAATTATTAAGTTTAAAAACATACCTTTTGACGCGGAGCTGATTAACCCAATCTTAAAATAGTATTCTATATTCTAATTATTAAGTTTAAAAACATACCTTTTGACGCGGAGCTGATTAACCCAATCTTAAAATAGTATTCTATATTCTAATTATTAAGTTTAAAAACATACCTTTTGACGCGGAGCTGATTAACCCAATCTTAAAATAGTATTCTATATTCTAATTATTAAGTTTAAAAACATACCTTTTGACGCGGAGCTGATTAACCCAATTCTAAAATAGTATTCTATATTCTAATTATTAAGTTTAAAAACATACCTTTTGACGCGGAGCTGATTAACCCAATTCTAAAATAGTATTCTATATTCTAATTATTAAGTTTAAAAACATACCTTTTGACGCGGAGCTGATTAACCCAATTCTAAAATAGTATTCTATATTCTAATTATTAAGTTTAAAAACATACCTTTTGACGCGGAGCTGATTAACCCAATTCTAAAATAGTATTCTATATTCTAATTATTAAGTTTAAAAACATACCTTTTGACGCGGAGCTGATTAACCCAATTCTAAAATAGTATTCTATATTCTAATTATTAAGTTTAAAAACATACCTTTTGACGCGGAGCTGATTAACCCAATCTTAAAATAGTATTCTATATTCTAATTATTAAGTTTAAAAACATACCTTTTGACGCGGAGCTGATTAACCCAATTCTAAAATAGTATTCTATATTCTAATTTTTAAGTTTAAAAACATACCTTTTGACGCGGAGCTGATTAACCCAATTCTAAAATAGTATTCTATATTCTAATTATTAAGTTTAAAAACATACCTTTTGACGCGGAGCTGATTAACCCAATTCTAAAATAGTATTCTATATTCTAATTATTAAGTTTAAAAACATACCTTTTGACGCGGAGCTGATTAACCCAATCTTAAAATAGTATTCTATATTCTAATTATTAAGTTTAAAAACATACCTTTTGACGCGGAGCTGATTAACCCAATTCTAAAATAGTATTCTATATTCTAATTTTTTAGTTTAAAAACATACCTTTTGACGCGGAGCTGATTAACCCAATTCTAAAATAGTATTCTATATTCTAATTTTTTAGTTTAAAAACATACCTTTTGACGCGGAGCTGATTAACCCAATTCTAAAATAGTATTCTATATTCTAATTTTTTAGTTTAAAAACATACCTTTTGACGCGGAGCTGATTAACCAAATTCTAAAATAGTATTCTATATTCTAATTTTTTAGTTTAAAAACATACCTTTTGACGCGGAGCTGATTAACCCAATTCTAAAATAGTATTCTATATTCTAATTTTTTAGTTTAAAAACATACCTTTTGACGCGGAGCTGATTAACCAAATTCTAAAATAGTATTCTATATTCTAATTATTAAGTTTAAAAACATACCTTTTGACGCGGAGCTGATTAACCCAATTCTAAAATAGTATTCTATATTCTAATTTTTTAGTTTAAAAACATACCTTTTGACGCGGAGCTGATTAACCCAATTCTAAAATAGTATTCTATATTCTAATTATTAAGTTTAAAAACATACCTTTTGACGCGGAGCTGATTAACCCAATTCTAAAATAGTATTCTATATTCTAATTTTTAAGTTTAAAAACATACCTTTTGACGCGGAGCTGATTAACCCAATCTTAAAATAGTATTCTATATTCTAATTATTAAGTTTAAAAACATACCTTTTGACGCGGAGCTGATTAACCCAATTCTAAAATAGTATTCTATATTCTAATTTTTAAGTTTAAAAACATACCTTTTGACGCGGAGCTGATTAACCCAATCTTAAAATAGTATTCTATATTCTAATTTTTAAGTTTAAAAACATACCTTTTGACGCGGAGCTGATTAACCCAATCTTAAAATAGTATTCTATATTCTAATTATTAAGTTTAAAAACATACCTTTTGACGCGGAGCTGATTAACCCAATTCTAAAATAGTATTCTATATTCTAATTATTAAGTTTAAAAACATACCTTTTGACGCGGAGCTGATTAACCCAATCTTAAAATAGTATTCTATATTCTAATTTTTAAGTTTAAAAACATACCTTTTGACGCGGAGCTGATTAACTCAATTCTAAAATAGTATTCTATATTCTAATTTTTAAGTTTAAAAACATACCTTTTGACGCGGAGCTGATTAACCCAATCTTAAAATAGTATTCTATATTCTAATTTTTAAGTTTAAAAACATACCTTTTGACGCGGAGCTGATTAACCCAATCTTAAAATAGTATTCTATATTCTAATTATTAAGTTTAAAAACATACCTTTTGACGCGGAGCTGATTAACCCAATTCTAAAATAGTATTCTATATTCTAATTATTAAGTTTAAAAACATACCTTTTGACGCGGAGCTGATTAACCCAATCTTAAAATAGTATTCTATATTCTAATTTTTAAGTTTAAAAACATACCTTTTGACGCGGAGCTGATTAACCCAATTCTAAAATAGTATTCTATATTCTAATTTTTAAGTTTAAAAACATACCTTTTGACGCGGAGCTGATTAACCCAATCTTAAAATAGTATTCTATATTCTAATTTTTAAGTTTAAAAACATACCTTTTGACGCGGAGCTGATTAACCCAATCTTAAAATAGTATTCTATATTCTAATTTTTAAGTTTAAAAACATACCTTTTGACGCGGAGCTGATTAACCCAATCTTAAAATAGTATTCTATATTCTAATTATTAAGTTTAAAAACATACCTTTTGACGCGGAGCTGATTAACCCAATTCTAAAATAGTATTCTATATTCTAATTATTAAGTTTAAAAACATACCTTTTGACGCGGAGCTGATTAACCCAATCTTAAAATAGTATTCTATATTCTAATTTTTAAGTTTAAAAACATACCTTTTGACGCGGAGCTGATTAACCCAATTCTAAAATAGTATTCTATATTCTAATTTTTAAGTTTAAAAACATACCTTTTGACGCGGAGCTGATTAACCCAATCTTAAAATAGTATTCTATATTCTAATTTTTAAGTTTAAAAACATACCTTTTGACGCGGAGCTGATTAACCCAATCTTAAAATAGTATTCTATATTCTAATTTTTAAGTTTAAAAACATACCTTTTGACGCGGAGCTGATTAACCCAATCTTAAAATAGTATTCTATATTCTAATTTTTAAGTTTAAAAACATACCTTTTGACGCGGAGCTGATTAACCCAATCTTAAAATAGTATTCTATATTCTAATTTTTAAGTTTAAAAACATACCTTTTGACGCGGAGCTGATTAACCCAATCTTAAAATAGTATTCTATATTCTAATTTTTAAGTTTAAAAACATACCTTTTGACGCGGAGCTGATTAACCCAATCTTAAAATAGTATTCTATATTCTAATTTTTAAGTTTAAAAACATACCTTTTGACGCGGAGCTGATTAACCCAATTCTAAAATAGTATTCTATATTCTAATTATTAAGTTTAAAAACATACCTTTTGACGCGGAGCTGATTAACCCAATTCTAAAATAGTATTCTATATTCTAATTATTAAGTTTAAAAACATACCTTTTGACGCGGAGCTGATTAACCCAATTCTAAAATAGTATTCTATATTCTAATTATTAAGTTTAAAAACATACCTTTTGACGCGGAGCTGATTAACCCAATTCTAAAATAGTATTCTATATTCTAATTATTAAGTTTAAAAACATACCTTTTGACGCGGAGCTGATTAACCCAATTCTAAAATAGTATTCTATATTCTAATTATTAAGTTTAAAAACATACCTTTTGACGCGGAGCTGAATAACCCAATTCTAAAATAGTATTCTATATTCTAATTATTAAGT
The DNA here is from genome assembly GCA_949126835.1 of Anisus vortex. Lineage (NCBI taxonomy): Eukaryota > Metazoa > Mollusca > Gastropoda > Planorbidae > Anisus > Anisus vortex. Next base: position 6,658,748 of record OX421502.1, on the reverse strand, counting down.
TTAAAAACATACCTTTTGACGCGGAGCTGATTAACCCAATCTTAAAATAGTATTCTATATTCTAATTTTTAAGTTTAAAAACATACCTTTTGACGCGGAGCTGATTAACCCAATTCTAAAATAGTATTCTATATTCTAATTTTTAAGTTTAAAAACATACCTTTTGACGCGGAGCTGATTAACCCAATTCTAAAATAGTATTCTATATTCTAATTATTAAGTTTAAAAACATACCTTTTGACGCGGAGCTGATTAACCCAATTCTAAAATAGTATTCTATATTCTAATTATTAAGTTTAAAAACATACCTTTTGACGCGGCTGATTAACCCAATTCTAAAATAGTATTCTATATTCTAATTATTAAGTTTAAAAACATACCTTTTGACGCGGAGCTGATTAACCCAATTCTAAAATAGTATTCTATATTCTAATTATTAAGTTTAAAAACATACCTTTTGACGCGGAGCTGATTAACCCAATTCTAAAATAGTATTCTATATTCTAATTATTAAGTTTAAAAACATACCTTTTGACGCGGAGCTGATTAACCCAATCTTAAAATAGTATTCTATATTCTAATTATTAAGTTTAAAAACATACCTTTTGACGCGGAGCTGATTAACCCAATCTTAAAATAGTATTCTATATTCTAATTATTAATTTTAAAAACATACCTTTTGACGCGGAGCTGATTAACCCAATCTTAAAATAGTATTCTATATTCTAATTTTTAAGTTTAAAAACATACCTTTTGACGCGGAGCTGATTAACCCAATCTTAAAATAGTATTCTATATTCTAATTATTAAGTTTAAAAACATACCTTTTGACGCGGAGCTGATTAACCCAATTCTAAAATAGTATTCTATATTCTAATTATTAAGTTTAAAAACATACCTTTTGACGCGGAGCTGATTAACCCAATTCTAAAATAGTATTCTATATTCTAATTATTAAGTTTAAAAACATACCTTTTGACGCGGAGCTGATTAACCCAATTCTAAAATAGTATTCTATATTCTAATTATTAAGTTTAAAAACATACCTTTTGACGCGGAGCTGATTAACCCAATTCTAAAATAGTATTCTATATTCTAATTATTAAGTTTAAAAACATACCTTTTGACGCGGAGCTGATTAACCCAATCTTAAAATAGTATTCTATATTCTAATTTTTAAGTTTAAAAACATACATTTTGACGCGGAGCTGATTAACCCAATTCTAAAATAGTATTCTATATTCTAATTATTAAGTTTAAAAACATACCTTTTGACGCGGAGCTCATTAACCCAATTCTAAAATAGTATTCTATATTCTAATTATTAAGTTTAAAAACATACCTTTTGACGCGGAGCTGATTAACCCAATCTTAAAATAGTATTCTATATTCTAATTATTAAGTTTAAAAACATACCTTTTGACGCGGAGCTGATTAACCCAATTCTAAAATAGTATTCTATATTCTAATTATTAAGTTTAAAAACATACCTTTTGACGCGGAGCTGATTAACCCAATTCTAAAATAGTATTCTATATTCTAATTATTAAGTTTAAAAACATACCTTTTGACGCGGAGCTGATTAACCCAATTCTAAAATAGTATTCTATATTCTAATTATTAAGTTTAAAAACATACCTTTTGACGCGGAGCTGATTAACCCAATTCTAAAATAGTATTCTATATTCTAATTATTAAGTTTAAAAACATACCTTTTGACGCGGAGCTGATTAACCCAATTCTAAAATAGTATTCTATATTCTAATTATTAAGTTTAAAAACATACCTTTTGACGCGGAGCTGATTAACCCAATCTTAAAATAGTATTCTATATTCTAATTATTAAGTTTAAAAACATACCTTTTGACGCGGAGCTGATTAACCCAATTCTAAAATAGTATTCTATATTCTAATTTTTAAGTTTAAAAACATACCTTTTGACGCGGAGCTGATTAACCCAATTCTAAAATAGTATTCTATATTCTAATTATTAAGTTTAAAAACATACCTTTTGACGCGGAGCTGATTAACCCAATTCTAAAATAGTATTCTATATTCTAATTATTAAGTTTAAAAACATACCTTTTGACGCGGAGCTGATTAACCCAATCTTAAAATAGTATTCTATATTCTAATTATTAAGTTTAAAAATATACCTTTTGACGCGGAGCTGATTAACCCAATTCTAAAATAGTATTCTATATTCTAATTTTTAAGTTTAAAAACATACCTTTTGACGCGGAGCTGATTAACCCAATTCTAAAATAGTATTCTATATTCTAATTATTAAGTTTAAAAACATACCTTTTGACGCGGAGCTGATTAACCCAATCTTAAAATAGTATTCTATATTCTAATTATTAAGTTTAAAAACATACCTTTTGACGCGGAGCTGATTAACCCAATTCTAAAATAGTATTCTATATTCTAATTATTAAGTTTAAAAACATACCTTTTGACGCGGAGCTGATTAACCCAATTCTAAAATAGTATTCTATATTCTAATTATTAAGTTTAAAAACATACCTTTTGACGCGGAGCTGATTAACCCAATTCTAAAATAGTATTCTATATTCTAATTTTTAAGTTTAAAAACATACCTTTTGACGCGGAGCTGATTAACCCAATTCTAAAATAGTATTCTATATTCTAATTATTAAGTTTAAAAACATACCTTTTGACGCGGAGCTGATTAACCCAATCTTAAAATAGTATTCTATATTCTAATTATTAAGTTTAAAAACATACCTTTTGACGCGGAGCTGATTAACCCAATCTTAAAATAGTATTCTATATTCTAATTATTAAGTTTAAAAACATACCTTTTGACGCGGAGCTGATTAACCCAATCTTAAAATAGTATTCTATATTCTAATTATTAAGTTTAAAAACATACCTTTTGACGCGGAGCTGATTAACCCAATTCTAAAATAGTATTCTATATTCTAATTATTAAGTTTAAAAACATACCTTTTGACGCGGAGCTGATTAACCCAATTCTAAAATAGTATTCTATATTCTAATTATTAAGTTTAAAAACATACCTTTTGACGCGGAGCTCATTAACCCAATTCTAAAATAGTATTCTATATTCTAATTATTAAGTTTAAAAACATACCTTTTGACGCGGAGCTGATTAACCCAATCTTAAAATAGTATTCTATATTCTAATTATTAAGTTTAAAAACATACCTTTTGACGCGGAGCTGATTAACCCAATTCTAAAATAGTATTCTATATTCTAATTATTAAGTTTAAAAACATACCTTTTGACGCGGAGCTGATTAACCCAATTCTAAAATAGTATTCTATATTCTAATTATTAAGTTTAAAAACATACCTTTTGACGCGGAGCTGATTAACCCAATTCTAAAATAGTATTCTATATTCTAATTATTAAGTTTAAAAACATACCTTTTGACGCGGAGCTGATTAACCCAATTCTAAAATAGTATTCTATATTCTAATTATTAAGTTTAAAAACATACCTTTTGACGCGGAGCTGATTAACCCAATTCTAAAATAGTATTCTATATTCTAATTATTAAGTTTAAAAACATACCTTTTGACGCGGAGCTGATTAACCCAATCTTAAAATAGTATTCTATATTCTAATTATTAAGTTTAAAAACATACCTTTTGACGCGGAGCTGATTAACCCAATTCTAAAATAGTATTCTATATTCTAATTTTTAAGTTTAAAAACATACCTTTTGACGCGGAGCTGATTAACCCAATTCTAAAATAGTATTCTATATTCTAATTATTAAGTTTAAAAACATACCTTTTGACGCGGAGCTGATTAACCCAATTCTAAAATAGTATTCTATATTCTAATTATTAAGTTTAAAAACATACCTTTTGACGCGGAGCTGATTAACCCAATCTTAAAATAGTATTCTATATTCTAATTATTAAGTTTAAAAACATACCTTTTGACGCGGAGCTGATTAACCCAATCTTAAAATAGTATTCTATATTCTAATTATTAATTTTAAAAACATACCTTTTGACGCGGAGCTGATTAACCCAATCTTAAAATAGTATTCTATATTCTAATTTTTAAGTTTAAAAACATACCTTTTGACGCGGAGCTGATTAACCCAATCTTAAAATAGTATTCTATATTCTAATTTTTAAGTTTAAAAACATACCTTTTGACGCGGAGCTGATTAACCCAATCTTAAAATAGTATTCTATATTCTAATTTTTAAGTTTAAAAACATACCTTTTGACGCGGAGCTGATTAACCCAATCTTAAAATAGTATTCTATATTCTAATTTTTAAGTTTAAAAACATACCTTTTGACGCGGAGCTGATTAACCCAATCTTAAAATAGTATTCTATATTCTAATTTTTAAGTTTAAAAACATACCTTTTGACGCGGAGCTGATTAACCCAATCTTAAAATAGTATTCTATATTCTAATTTTTAAGTTTAAAAACATACCTTTTGACGCGGAGCTGATTAACCCAATTCTAAAATAGTATTCTATATTCTAATTATTAAGTTTAAAAACATACCTTTTGACGCGGAGCTGATTAACCCAATTCTAAAATAGTATTCTATATTCTAATTATTAAGTTTAAAAACATACCTTTTGACGCGGAGCTGATTAACCCAATTCTAAAATAGTATTCTATATTCTAATTATTAAGTTTAAAAACATACCTTTTGACGCGGAGCTGATTAACCCAATTCTAAAATAGTATTCTATATTCTAATTATTAAGTTTAAAAACATACCTTTTGACGCGGAGCTGATTAACCCAATTCTAAAATAGTATTCTATATTCTAATTATTAAGTTTAAAAACATACCTTTTGACGCGGAGCTGAATAACCCAATTCTAAAATAGTATTCTATATTCTAATTATTAAGTTTAAAAACATACCTTTTGACGCGGAGCTGATTAACCCAAACTTAAAATAGTATTCTATATTCTAATTTTTAAGTTTAAAAACATACCTTTTGACGCGGAGCTGATTAACCCAATTCTAAAATAGTATTCTATATTCTAATTTTTAAGTTTAAAAACATACCTTTTGACGCGGAGCTGATTAACCCAATTCTAAAATAGTATTCTATATTCTAATTATTAAGTTTAAAAACATACCTTTTGACGCGGAGCTGATTAACCCAATTCTAAAATAGTATTCTATATTCTAATTATTAAGTTTAAAAACATACCTTTTGACGCGGCTGATTAACCCAATTCTAAAATAGTATTCTATATTCTAATTATTAAGTTTAAAAACATACCTTTTGACGCGGAGCTGATTAACCCAATTCTAAAATAGTATTCTATATTCTAATTATTAAGTTTAAAAACATACCTTTTGACGCGGAGCTGATTAACCCAATTCTAAAATAGTATTCTATATTCTAATTATTAAGTTTAAAAACATACCTTTTGACGCGGAGCTGATTAACCCAATCTTAAAATAGTATTCTATATTCTAATTATTAAGTTTAAAAACATACCTTTTGACGCGGAGCTGATTAACCCAATCTTAAAATAGTATTCTATATTCTAATTATTAATTTTAAAAACATACCTTTTGACGCGGAGCTGATTAACCCAATCTTAAAATAGTATTCTATATTCTAATTTTTAAGTTTAAAAACATACCTTTTGACGCGGAGCTGATTAACCCAATCTTAAAATAGTATTCTATATTCTAATTATTAAGTTTAAAAACATACCTTTTGACGCGGAGCTGATTAACCCAATTCTAAAATAGTATTCTATATTCTAATTATTAAGTTTAAAAACATACCTTTTGACGCGGAGCTGATTAACCCAATTCTAAAATAGTATTCTATATTCTAATTATTAAGTTTAAAAACATACCTTTTGACGCGGAGCTGATTAACCCAATTCTAAAATAGTATTCTATATTCTAATTTTTAAGTTTAAAAACATACCTTTTGACGCGGAGCTGATTAACCCAATTCTAAAATAGTATTCTATATTCTAATTATTAAGTTTAAAAACATACCTTTTGACGCGGAGCTGATTAACCCAATCTTAAAATAGTATTCTATATTCTAATTTTTAAGTTTAAAAACATACATTTTGACGCGGAGCTGATTAACCCAATTCTAAAATAGTATTCTATATTCTAATTATTAAGTTTAAAAACATACCTTTTGACGCGGAGCTCATTAACCCAATTCTAAAATAGTATTCTATATTCTAATTATTAAGTTTAAAAACATACCTTTTGACGCGGAGCTGATTAACCCAATCTTAAAATAGTATTCTATATTCTAATTATTAAGTTTAAAAACATACCTTTTGACGCGGAGCTGATTAACCCAATTCTAAAATAGTATTCTATATTCTAATTATTAAGTTTAAAAACATACCTTTTGACGCGGAGCTGATTAACCCAATTCTAAAATAGTATTCTATATTCTAATTATTAAGTTTAAAAACATACCTTTTGACGCGGAGCTGATTAACCCAATTCTAAAATAGTATTCTATATTCTAATTATTAAGTTTAAAAACATACCTTTTGACGCGGAGCTGATTAACCCAATTCTAAAATAGTATTCTATATTCTAATTATTAAGTTTAAAAACATACCTTTTGACGCGGAGCTGATTAACCCAATTCTAAAATAGTATTCTATATTCTAATTATTAAGTTTAAAAACATACCTTTTGACGCGGAGCTGATTAACCCAATCTTAAAATAGTATTCTATATTCTAATTATTAAGTTTAAAAACATACCTTTTGACGCGGAGCTGATTAACCCAATTCTAAAATAGTATTCTATATTCTAATTTTTAAGTTTAAAAACATACCTTTTGACGCGGAGCTGATTAACCCAATTCTAAAATAGTATTCTATATTCTAATTATTAAGTTTAAAAACATACCTTTTGACGCGGAGCTGATTAACCCAATTCTAAAATAGTATTCTATATTCTAATTATTAAGTTTAAAAACATACCTTTTGACGCGGAGCTGATTAACCCAATCTTAAAATAGTATTCTATATTCTAATTATTAAGTTTAAAAATATACCTTTTGACGCGGAGCTGATTAACCCAATTCTAAAATAGTATTCTATATTCTAATTTTTAAGTTTAAAAACATACCTTTTGACGCGGAGCTGATTAACCCAATTCTAAAATAGTATTCTATATTCTAATTATTAAGTTTAAAAACATACCTTTTGACGCGGAGCTGATTAACCCAATCTTAAAATAGTATTCTATATTCTAATTATTAAGTTTAAAAACATACCTTTTGACGCGGAGCTGATTAACCCAATTCTAAAATAGTATTCTATATTCTAATTATTAAGTTTAAAAACATACCTTTTGACGCGGAGCTGATTAACCCAATTCTAAAATAGTATTCTATATTCTAATTATTAAGTTTAAAAACATACCTTTTGACGCGGAGCTGATTAACCCAATTCTAAAATAGTATTCTATATTCTAATTTTTAAGTTTAAAAACATACCTTTTGACGCGGAGCTGATTAACCCAATTCTAAAATAGTATTCTATATTCTAATTATTAAGTTTAAAAACATACCTTTTGACGCGGAGCTGATTAACCCAATCTTAAAATAGTATTCTATATTCTAATTATTAAGTTTAAAAACATACCTTTTGACGCGGAGCTGATTAACCCAATCTTAAAATAGTATTCTATATTCTAATTATTAAGTTTAAAAACATACCTTTTGACGCGGAGCTGATTAACCCAATCTTAAAATAGTATTCTATATTCTAATTATTAAGTTTAAAAACATACCTTTTGACGCGGAGCTGATTAACCCAATTCTAAAATAGTATTCTATATTCTAATTATTAAGTTTAAAAACATACCTTTTGACGCGGAGCTGATTAACCCAATTCTAAAATAGTATTCTATATTCTAATTATTAAGTTTAAAAACATACCTTTTGACGCGGAGCTGATTAACCCAATTCTAAAATAGTATTCTATATTCTAATTATTAAGTTTAAAAACATACCTTTTGACGCGGAGCTGATTAACCCAATTCTAAAATAGTATTCTATATTCTAATTATTAAGTTTAAAAACATACCTTTTGACGCGGAGCTGATTAACCCAATCTTAAAATAGTATTCTATATTCTAATTATTAAGTTTAAAAACATACCTTTTGACGCGGAGCTGATTAACCCAATTCTAAAATAGTATTCTATATTCTAATTTTTAAGTTTAAAAACATACCTTTTGACGCGGAGCTGATTAACCCAATTCTAAAATAGTATTCTATATTCTAATTATTAAGTTTAAAAACATACCTTTTGACGCGGAGCTGATTAACCCAATCTTAAAATAGTATTCTATATTCTAATTTTTAAGTTTAAAAACATACCTTTTGACGCGGAGCTGATTAACCCAATCTTAAAATAGTATTCTATATTCTAATTATTAAGTTTAAAAACATACCTTTTGACGCGGAGCTGATTAACCCAATTCTAAAATAGTATTCTATATTCTAATTATTAAGTTTAAAAACATACCTTTTGACGCGGAGCTGATTAACCCAATTCTAAAATAGTATTCTATATTCTAATTATTAAGTTTAAAAACATACCTTTTGACGCGGAGCTGATTAACCCAATTCTAAAATAGTATTCTATATTCTAATTTTTAAGTTTAAAAACATACCTTTTGACGCGGAGCTGATTAACCCAATTCTAAAATAGTATTCTATATTCTAATTATTAAGTTTAAAAACATACCTTTTGACGCGGAGCTGATTAACCCAATCTTAAAATAGTATTCTATATTCTAATTTTTAAGTTTAAAAACATACATTTTGACGCGGAGCTGATTAACCCAATTCTAAAATAGTATTCTATATTCTAATTATTAAGTTTAAAAACATACCTTTTGACGCGGAGCTCATTAACCCAATTCTAAAATAGTATTCTATATTCTAATTATTAAGTTTAAAAACATACCTTTTGACGCGGAGCTGATTAACCCAATCTTAAAATAGTATTCTATATTCTAATTATTAAGTTTAAAAACATACCTTTTGACGCGGAGCTGATTAACCCAATTCTAAAATAGTATTCTATATTCTAATTATTAAGTTTAAAAACATACCTTTTGACGCGGAGCTGATTAACCCAATTCTAAAATAGTATTCTATATTCTAATTATTAAGTTTAAAAACATACCTTTTGACGCGGAGCTGATTAACCCAATTCTAAAATAGTATTCTATATTCTAATTATTAAGTTTAAAAACATACCTTTTGACGCGGAGCTGATTAACCCAATTCTAAAATAGTATTCTATATTCTAATTATTAAGTTTAAAAACATACCTTTTGACGCGGAGCTGATTAACCCAATTCTAAAATAGTATTCTATATTCTAATTATTAAGTTTAAAAACATACCTTTTGACGCGGAGCTGATTAACCCAATCTTAAAATAGTATTCTATATTCTAATTATTAAGTTTAAAAACATACCTTTTGACGCGGAGCTGATTAACCCAATTCTAAAATAGTATTCTATATTCTAATTTTTAAGTTTAAAAACATACCTTTTGACGCGGAGCTGATTAACCCAATTCTAAAATAGTATTCTATATTCTAATTATTAAGTTTAAAAACATACCTTTTGACGCGGAGCTGATTAACCCAATTCTAAAATAGTATTCTATATTCTAATTATTAAGTTTAAAAACATACCTTTTGACGCGGAGCTGATTAACCCAATCTTAAAATAGTATTCTATATTCTAATTATTAAGTTTAAAAATATACCTTTTGACGCGGAGCTGATTAACCCAATTCTAAAATAGTATTCTATATTCTAATTTTTAAGTTTAAAAACATACCTTTTGACGCGGAGCTGATTAACCCAATTCTAAAATAGTATTCTATATTCTAATTATTAAGTTTAAAAACATACCTTTTGACGCGGAGCTGATTAACCCAATCTTAAAATAGTATTCTATATTCTAATTATTAAGTTTAAAAACATACCTTTTGACGCGGAGCTGATTAACCCAATTCTAAAATAGTATTCTATATTCTAATTATTAAGTTTAAAAACATACCTTTTGACGCGGAGCTGATTAACCCAATTCTAAAATAGTATTCTATATTCTAATTATTAAGTTTAAAAACATACCTTTTGACGCGGAGCTGATTAACCCAATTCTAAAATAGTATTCTATATTCTAATTATTAAGTTTAAAAACATACCTTTTGACGCGGAGCTGATTAACCCAATTCTAAAATAGTATTCTATATTCTAATTATTAAGTTTAAAAACATACCTTTTGACGCGGAGCTGATTAACCCAATCTTAAAATAGTATTCTATATTCTAATTATTAAGTTTAAAAACATACCTTTTGACGCGGAGCTGATTAACCCAATTCTAAAATAGTATTCTATATTCTAATTTTTAAGTTTAAAAACATATTTTTTGACGCGGAGCTGATTAACCCAATTCTAAAATAGTATTCTATATTCTAATTATTAAGTTTAAAAACATACCTTTTGACGCGGAGCTGATTAACCCAATTCTAAAATAGTATTCTATAGTCTAATTATTAAGTTTAAAAACATACCTTTTGACGCGGAGCTGATTAACCCAATCTTAAAATAGTATTCTATATTCTAATTATTAAGTTTAAAAACATACCTTTTGACGCGGAGCTGATTAACCCAATTCTAAAATAGTATTCTATATTCTAATTTTTAAGTTTAAAAACATACCTTTTGACGCGGAGCTGATTAACCCAATTCTAAAATAGTATTCTATATTCTAATTATTAAGTTTAAAAACATACCTTTTGACGCGGAGCTGATTAACCCAATCTTAAAATAGTATTCTATATTCTAATTATTAAGTTTAAAAACATACCTTTTGACGCGGAGCTGATTAACCCAATTCTAAAATAGTATTCTATATTCTAATTATTAAGTTTAAAAACATACCTTTTGACGCGGAGCTGATTAACCCAATTCTAAAATAGTATTCTATATTCTAATTTTTAAGTTTAAAAACATACCTTTTGACGCGGAGCTGATTAACCCAATTCTAAAATAGTATTCTATATTCTAATTTTTAAGTTTAAAAACATACCTTTTGACGCGGAGCTGATTAACCCAATTCTAAAATAGTATTCTATATTCTAATTTTTAAGTTTAAAAACATACCTTTTGACGCGGAGCTGATTAACCCAATCTTAAAATAGTATTCTATATTCTAATTATTAAGTTTAAAAACATACCTTTTGACGCGGAGCTGATTAACCCAATCTTAAAATAGTATTCTATATTCTAATTTTTAAGTTTAAAAACATACCTTTTGACGCGGAGCTGATTAACCCAATCTTAAAATAGTATTCTATATTCTAATTTTTAAGTTTAAAAACATACCTTTTGACGCGGAGCTGATTAACCCAATCTTAAAATAGTATTCTATATTCTAATTATTAAGTTTAAAAACATACCTTTTGACGCGGAGCTGATTAACCCAATTCTAAAATAGTATTCTATATTCTAATTTTTAAGTTTAAAAACATACCTTTTGACGCGGAGCTGATTAACCCAATTCTAAAATAGTATTCTATATTCTAATTTTTAAGTTTAAAAACATACCTTTTGACGCGGAGCTGATTAACCCAATTCTAAAATAGTATTTCAAGTTACAAAGAGATTTGGAGTGGATTTACTTCTATTATGTACTTTGATATTTTTAAAATGTAATATAAGAAAATTTTGTATGGACCAATTCTGACCACAGGTAACTAGTTTAAATGATAAAAGATCAGTGTAAATAACATAACGTCGTATGGTTATGTTCATGGTCAATCTCCCCAGTACATCAGATCCATGGTCGAGCTACACACATCAGAGAAAAGAGGACTGCGTTCAAACATAATCCATCTACAGCTCAAGGTACCAAGCGTAAACAGAAAAATATTTGCAGCTCGCCCCTACAGCGTCGTAGCACCTCTGTGGTAGAATGAACTTCCGAACACAATTAAACAAGTCGACAATAATTCCATTAAAAAAAACAAAATTAAAAATACAATTTTTCGATTTATTTTAATAACATAGGGTATTGTCTATGTAAAGCGCATTCGAATTCTTTTTTATGCATAGCGCTAAATAAATATTCATTTGTAATTTGTAATTTGGATGTGCTGTTCACCATTCAGCGATTTGGACTTCCAATATTATGTATCACAAGAGCACGGGACAGAAATCGTACACAAAATGTTGACCCAGTTATTCAAAGAAAAATGGTAAAAGGGCTTTAATTGTATGTATAGATAGGAATATAATATAGTTTTAGGTATAGATAGGCCTATAATATATTTTTGCCGAATGTTTCTAAAATAAGGGCAGATTCCATTACAGGCTAGTGACCGGGTTATGGTACTTACCAACGTCTAGCCGAATGCATTATATTGAGTGCGTTGTCTTTTAGAAACAGTGCTACTTATTAGTCAACTTTATAGCTGTTAAACATTTGCACCATATAGTCTAGACTCTAGATAGCATCAAATAAACTACTATTGAAACAAAAACTAGAAAACTTCTAAGTTGGCTGCGTGTACCATAATAATTGAAATACATTGTCTAGACTGTATCCCATATGTGAAGATACAGGATAGACATAAGTCAGCAAGGATATCTGCAATGGATAGAGATACACAACAATATTTGAATATTTTTGATCATATAGAAAAGGATAAAAGTATTACTGAAAACATATTACAATTATGAAGGAAACAGTGGTCTAGAGACCACATGTGTGGCGTCAGATAATTCCATGGTTTGCTATTCTGAAGATTCAGTGAAGATCTTCTTTAAAAAAACAACAACATGTAAAAATAAATTTTAAGAGGCTGTCACTTATAGTGATTACCTAACTTTGATGGAGGCCTGCTATTCATTACATTAAAGGCAGATTGGGCTGGTCACTTATAGTGATTACCTAACTTTGATGGAGGCCTGCTATTCATTACATTAAAGGCAGATTGGGTTGGTCACTTATACTGATTACCTAACTTTGATGGAGGCCTGCTATTCGTTACATTAAAGGCAGATTGGGCTGGTCACTTATAGTGATTACCTAACTTTGATGGAGGCCTGCTATTCATTACATTAAAGGCAGATTGGGTTGGTCACTTATAATGATTACCTAACTTTGATGGAGGCCTGCTATTCATTATATTAAAGGCAGATTGGGCTGGTCACTTATAGTGATTACCTAACTTTGATGGAGGCCTGCTATTCATTACATTAAAGGCAGATTGGGTTGGTCACTTATAGTGATTACCTAACTTTGATGGAGGCCTGCTATTCATTACATTAAAGGCAGATTGGGCTGGTCACTTATAGTGATTACCTAACTTTGATGGAGGCCTGCTATTCATTATATTAAAGGCAGATTGGGCTGGTCACTTATAGTCATTACCTAACTTTGATGGAGGCCTTCTATTCATTACATTAAAGGCAGATTGGGCTGGTCACTTATAGTGATTACCTAACTTTGATGGAGGCCTGCTATTCATTACATTAAAGGCAGATTGGGTTGGTCACTTTTTTTCCCGGGTCTGAAGGGTGTCCTTGAGTCTACCCCAATTTGATATGTACCTGACCTTAGTTGGGGTAAAGTAAAGACGGCTGTGCATTGCGCTAGCTACACAATCACCTAGCATGCCGTGCCACAGAAAAAAAAATTGTGAATGATGTTTCAATTTAGTCCAAGGGTACTATACTTTACTATAGAATGACAAAGCTATGCTAAAAGATATATGGACCGTATTAATTAAACTTAAAAAAAATCAAATCAAGAATGCATAAGACCTATTAAAAGGCGATGACTTGCAGTATGTCAGGAGAGACTATCACGAGCTCAAACCCAAGCATACGAACCTGCAGGGCAAATCCTGTAAGTGTATTCAAAGATATTCCCCAAATGCCGTGTGCAAATGGTACCGGGTCCAGAATGAAAAAAATTACCTGTTCGCTAATGACTTTCAGAAATCAAAATTTAGGTCAGACAATCGTAATGTTCTATTAATAGAAGTACATGTATATAAGATCATTTCGTTCAAAGTGGAACTTTTTATGACACTTTGAACTTAAAAGCAAAGGAACTGATTATTGACTTTAGAAAACAAAACCATCTAATTCAAGATATAAAAATAAATGACATCGATACTTTAAGTCGATACCTACAAATATTTTAGTATCACCTAAAACAATTCACTTTCGTGGGACAAACATCTGGAAGCTCTATAAAGAAAGTTAGACAAAGACTCTTTTGCCTCTATAAATTAAACAACTTTGGAATAAATAAAAACATTATGCATCACTTTTACAGTGCAGTAATACAAAACCTTGCTTGGATAGTCTTATACAAAGAGCTGCAAATGACCCTGCATGTTCTCGACAAACTATTTACACATTAATGCCTCTACAAAAATACTGAACGATAATGCATGCACTTCACAACTATTTAAAATCGACACATAGTGGCCATTTGACTTTTGTCTATTGGAGCACGAACCGAAAGGTACATAACTAGTTTTTTCCTTACTCAGTGAGACAATATCAACGCTGCGCCTTGAATGTAAAGAATAATCAAGAGCCATATGTTTGACGTTTTGCAGATTTGAAGATGACTAGGTTGTGTGTGTGTGTGTGTGGGTGTGTAGTATCTGTTCCGGTTGTTGTGCTTGTGTGGAATGTTTTTATTTTGCATTAATTGATATCAATGTAATCAAGCCACATTTCCATTCTGGATCAACAAAGAAATCTTATCATATCTTATCATTTATTCACAGTCTTAAATTTAGACGTAAATAATCTTAGGCCTACTTTATACTTTATAGGATAGTGTTGACGATGTAAATATTCATTATGCCGTAGAGATTATTTGCGTACACCAACATGTACTCTCGTAGCATCTACATATTACTAGTATGCGTATTTCGTTTGTGTTTTCACAATTTTGGGGAAAAGCCCTTATTGCACTTTTTGATTAAAAACCTAAATTAGACACACAGAGGTGTTTTTTGTTGTTTTGCATAGTGTTCTAAAAGCCACTGCAGTGCAGTTTATGGTGATTGTTATAAAACAATAATTCAAGCATTAAATATTCTTCTTTAAATGTTTATCGAGCAGCTTGAGTGTATTATTTCATAGTGGACCCGACCGGGGACGGATCGACAAAAGACACGGGTCATTACAATAGAATATATAGAAAGGTAGATTATATATAGTTAGATAAATAGATCAATAGAGTGACTGATGAATACATATATATATATATATATACATATATATATATATACAAGCTAAATTCCCGGGTGAAAATTTAATAGACCTGTATAAGCTACAAAAAAATAATTCATAAACAACAATGAACAGAAAGCTATTGATCTAAGAAATTAAAAATTATTATTTTTTACTCAAAACATTTAGGAATAAAATTTAAAATACATTTTTGTAATCGGGTTAAAAATAGAAAAGCTAAATTGCCCAGCGTTGCCTGTGAAAAAAAATACATAGGTCTATATTACAGCTACAGATACAAAAATACATAGGTCTATATTACAGCTACAGATACAAAAATACAAAGGTCTATATTACAGCTACAGATACAAAAATACATAGGTCTATATTACAACTACAGATACAAAATACATAGGTCTATATTACAACTACAGATACAAAAATACATAGGTCTATATTACAGCTACAGATACAAAAATACATAGGTCTATATTACAGCTACAGATACAAAAATTATAAACTACAATGAACAGAAACCTATAGATCTAGACTAATATTTAAAAAAAAAAATCATTTGTTTACTGAAGACATTTAGAAAAGTAAATTAACATAAATATTGTAATCGGGTTAAAAATAGGCAAGACTTTTTATTTAACAAATAGCTAAATTGTCCGGTGTTGTCCGTGGATTTGCAATATTTTTTTAAGTAATATTAATTGAAAAAAAAAAAAAATAGAAAAAAGTATAAATTAACTGTATTGACTTGACCACATGGCATCTGATACGTTTTCTACTCAGCTAACGAAGACACATGTGCTAAGTAAAATTGCAAATTTAAAATATAAGGCAATTAGGTTACGTGTCTTTAAATCAACCGATTTGATTGGTTAAACACAAACACTGAGCGTTATATATATATACATATAAAGATATAATATATCATATATATATTGAAACTTTAAATTGATTGGTTCAAACTAAGATTATATTTTAAGAAAATCGCTAAGTTAAAACAAAAGAATTTAACAAAATTAAAGTAAAAGGTAATTGGAGCAATAAACTGCTTATAAACTTCTCTAGCAAAATCGTGTTTATTTTTGTTCACCATATTACTGTTTAAAATGAAGGTATATACTACAGTAAAAAAAATCATCTAAATATTAATTATAAACTTGAAAGAAGAACACAATTTCCTTCTCATTTATCAATAGCCTACATAAAGTCTTATTTCATTTATAAAAACATGTATTGAATCGTTCATCGAATGTAATAAGAACTAGCATTCAATTTTCAATTCCTATGTCTAGTGCTCTCTGTTCCTATTGGACAATTGCAAACCATGATGTATCGTGTCATTTTTACGTTGTGAAAATCCACCAGTAAACTGTCACTTAAACTTAAACAACATGGCCGGGCGTTAACTCTCCAATGCAGTTCTTACTCCAATCGCCTCCCTTATCCCTTTGTATAACATTCACAGGACACGAATTTAATTTAAAGCTGGTTGAAGAGTTTTCTGAAACTGAATACTTGAGCCAGCCACCCTTTGACCCCTTCTGGAACCTTTGACCCTTATGATACCCGCGCTAAACGGACAGAACCTCATCAATAATGAATGGCGTATTATTCAGTTTCAACTGACCTCATCCACACCGCCCCCCCCCCACTCTCCCCCCTCGTCACTTTCCGCAACTTTTTTTTTCATGATTATGTCTTTCTCACGTCAATTTATTCCAGAACTCTAATATAGACAGGAATATGATAAGCTCACGAGGGTGCTTGTTTTCCGTTATGAGAACGTGTGGTAAGGCGGGAGTTGGAGGAAGGGGTGTCACATGGAAGCTGGGGGAGTAGAGGGGAGGGAGACTGGAGTATTTAAAAACTAAAATAGCTGCCACTGCCAGGCAGTGAATTGGGCTATAGGGAGGTGGGGGGAGGGGATGGGAGGAGATTGAAACAGAAGTGAAGACTTTGTGACAGATATAAGCGTGGAACGGACCCCGGATCCCGCACGCCATCCTAACATCATTGCACGAGCAGAAATAGAAGAGTGGGGGGTCACCGTATGCCGTGAGCAATTCACCGGATGGCCGCGTCCCTACAGAGATGTCACCTTAGGTGGCTGACGTAGTCTGGCGCCTACTGCCCCTCCCCCTGCGCCTCCACCACAGCCACCGTAGCTGCTAAATTCTATAGATGAATCGCCTGCCACACCAATTAGCACAACTCTTGTATGTCTTCTAAAACTGAATGTTGTATAAAATAATGTATGGAGAATGTATGTCTTCTAAAACTGAATGTTGTATAAAATAATGTATGGAGAATGTATGTCTTCTAAAACTGAATGTTGTATAAAATAATGTATGGAGAATGTATGTCTTCTAAAACTGAATATTGTATAAAATAATGTATGGAGAATGTATGTCTTCTAAAACTGAATGTTGTATAAAATAATGTATGGAGAATGTATGTCTTCTAAAACTGAATGTTGTATAAAATAATGTATGGAGAATGTATGTCTTCTAAAACTGAATGTTGTATAAAATAATGTATGGAGAATGTATGACTTCTAAAACTGAATGTTTTAAAAAATAATGTATGGAGAATGTATGTCTGATGGACATTTCTTTATACAGCATACATCTTTGAACTAAAGTTTATCAATTTACATAAATAAATATTTTAGCTGTTTATTTATCATAACATAGATAGACAGACAGATAGCCAGTTGGGCTGATAGCCAGATAGACAATAGTATAGATGGATGGATGCATAGATAGATAGGGAATTAGATGGATATATATATATACACACACACACATATATATATACGTAGACAAATAAAGAGACAGATCTATCTTTGATAGATAGGCAAACATATAGAGTGATAGATAAATTAATATACATATAGATGGATACATAATTTAATCGATGGATGGATAGATAGATAAATGGATGTATGGATTTAATAATAGATAATTGGATCAATGGAAATATAAATAGTGAGATATATAATTAGATAGATGGCTGGATATTGTTTTATAGATAAATAGAAAGATAACGGATTTAATGTAGTAATGGATCGATGGATAGATATATAGATTGATAGATGAATAAAGACCTGGGTACTGCGACAGTAAAAGTTACTGAGTAAAAGTGACTGTGTAAATGTGAGTGTGTAAACGAATGTGTAATTAATTGTGTACTGACTAAAAACTTTGTGACTCACTACTGAGTGTATTTTTGTAATGGTTTTACCGAACTTTGTGACCTGATACCCCTGTGTTGTTATCATATTGACTGACTGAGTTATTTTCAAGAACTTTCAGTTTGAGTGTAAAAACCATGGTTAAATGACTGAAGTAAAGGAGATATAAAAGGATTGTAGAATGATTGAAAAGTTAGTTGTAACACACGCCAGCAAGTTGTAAGTTTATACTTAAAACTTAAATAGATATACAGATAGAGTCTAAATACATACATAAATACATAGAGTGTATACTAAAAAAAATGCATTCTATCTATATATATAGATATAATCGTTGATTGTTACATTATGTGATAAAGAACTTTCTAGATTGATAGCTCTATAATCTAGATGATGATGGAGATAGAGTGAGAGAATGATAAAAAGATAAATATGAATGGATAGATTGATAGATATTGAAAGATGCAGACGATTCATATAATACATTTTAATTGATAAGTTAGGCAAGGTATTACTTTTACAACCCCCCCCCCTAGAAATAAATGTATACTTATCTATAACTAGCTTCGGGTGAAATTCTAATATTCAAATTAGTGTCGTTTTGATCCACACATGCACTTAAAACACAATCAATTAATTTTTGTTTAAAATAATTTTACATTCGTTTCAATCAAGTTTATGCAAATATACAGAAACAAAATATGGGAAATTATCTATGGTCACCCCTGATCACATGTTTACGTGGTTACCATATGGCAAAGTTTAAAAAAAGCAAAAATTGCAATTTTGAGGAAAGAAAAACAACTAAAAATCGTGGTTTGCAAAAGATAATTTACAGAATATACAAGGAAAACACACAGATGGAGTTATCTCCTTTTGTATTGAATCTAAGACTTCTGAGTTTTTTAGATAAAATGTAACATAAATTTTTGCTATGATATATAGATTAAGAATATAGACTTTATTTTAAGACACAAATGTTTGTGAATAGAAAATAAGGAGGTAAGATTGAGAATAACGGATGAATTTTGCAATGTATTTTAAATTAATGTGTATTAAAAATAAATACATATAATATTTAATAGACATTATAGCTCTAACTAGTATTTAAAAACAATATAAATCTAAAAACATGTTGAAGGCAATATGGATCTATACAAAAAATTAGACGACATTACAATTCTATACAATAATTAAAAGGCAATATAATCAATAAAATATTTAGAAGACAATACAAATCTAAAAAAATATTTAGAAGACATTATATATATCTATACAATATTTGGAAGGCAATTTAGATCTATAAATTATTTTGAAAGCAATATAGATCTATAAAATATATAGAAGATAATATACATCTAAAAAAATGTTTAGAAGACAATATAAATCTATAACATATTTAGAAGGCCATATAGATTTATAAAATATTAGAATGCCTTTATGCATCAATAAAACAGTTTGACGGCATCGAAATTCTTGAGGGGAAACAACAACTTATAACAAGTGTATGTATTAGAATAGAATAGAAAATACGAAAAATTGTCTTATTTTTTAGTTAACTATGCTTTTCTATAATATAGATTGAATTATTAATTTAAATTGTTTATGTTTGAATTTCACTGATATTCATATCATACAGCTTTTTATCCTTAAATATTTATAAATTCCCTTGTCAGTTTTAAATAATCGTCAATTATGTTAGCCTTGGCCTACGATGGAATGGCGTGGCCAGATCAATGACCAGAGGATTATACGTTAATATGCGAACGTGTGGTTACATCGTCATCATCAATCCCATGACCATTGTGGTCGTCAGGGGGAGCGAATGGAAACTTCGGTCGTCAACTTTCTCCACTTTTGCCTATCCTGAGAGGTCGTCAATAGTTGAGTCAACTTCAACCCTGTCCAATAGCCTGCCAAAAACAATCCTCCAGGGCACCGTGGAAGGTGGGCGTAGGAGAGGCCGTCAGCGGAGATGCTGGTTATACCATGGGTCGGCAACCTACGGCACACGTGCCAGACTTGGCACGATGAGCGATTTTCATTGGCACGCGGAACACACAAGAAAGCAATAATTCTTGGCTCTGCTTCACAAATTTATGCTAGAACAGGGCGTCTGTTAGGCTGTTTGCACGATGAATAAAATTAGAAATCCTTGTTTGGCACTCTATTATCAAAAGGTTGCCGACCCCTGACATAGGCTATATAAAATATATTGTTCAATTTAAAAGATGCAGTTTTAAAATAGTTTTATAATGTTACATATTGTGAAAAAAAATTGTACAAGCAAATAAATCCCTTTTTATCATTGTTTCTACAAGAAATAGATTACTTTTTTTTCCAAAAATCTATTTAAAACTATACAAATTAAAAACATATATAGATCTATAATTATTTACTGAAAATATTTAGGAAAGTTTTTTTTTTTTATTGCAATCGGGTTAAAAATAGGCATGTCTTTTTATTTTACAAAAAGTTAGGACTATTAGGAAGACTCCCGCATGTTTAAAATATAGGCTAATTATTAGATTTTTGTAGAAAAATAAAAAAAAGTTATAAGTTGAGAATCACATTCAGGTCGCCCGCATGCCAGTCAAACATGCTAACCACTCAACTGGGAAGGACACATGAAGGAAGCAAGATCGCAAAAGTAAAATATGATACAATAAGGTCACTTGTCTTTAAATTTACCAATTGGGATCGGAATCCACACGCACATCGCACTCGATATATTTAGATAAGCCTACTGTGGAAACCAAATTGCGTGGAGTTATGTTACCTTGTCAGACATTTAGAGTTTTCCCCCTTTGTTTTACACCCACCAAAAAAACGAGAATTCCATTGGCCCCAACACAGCCAAAATGAATACGCATATTTGTACCGGAAGTACTCGGCACTATTCAAAAACTCCTTTTTGAAAGGGGACGGCAATGGTGAAATAAAATGTGGGAAGGAGGGGAGGGGGCTGTGTGGTGGTGGAGGGGGGAGCAACTCCTGGGTTATTACAAAGGGGACATCACTCGAATGAGGGTATAAATCTTGTCAGTTAAATCCTCCTGGTTTTCCTGGAATGCTCAGAGACCTTTTTTTTTCCCTTTCTACTTGCTGCCTTTGTATATATGTAAATGCCAAGATCTTAAAGTCCTACCCTCTCTATGTATGTTCGTATGTAAAATCTTTTGAAGCTTATGCAATATCTAACAATCTGCCCATACGTAAAACATAAAACATGCACACTTTCTTATTCATTTAAAAGTAAAGAAGAAATACATTTTCGTGTGTAGATGACACGGTTGACGAAGCAGTAATCGTCCGTTAGGTTATCGAAGCAGTAATCGTCAGTTAAGTTAGCCATGGCCTACATGGGAATGGTGTGGCCAAAACAATGAAAGGACGACTATAAATTAATGAGCGATCGTATGGTTACAACAAAGCTATTAAAACGCATAAACAACACTTTCCAAAAATATTCCACTATAGGTTAGCCAATTATTTAATGATGGGTTGGCTATATAAAAAAGGGTAGCCTAAACTTAAATTGTTTGGCATTGATCTAACCACAAAATATCCTCGTATGCTTCTTCAATTTCCATTTAGACCATATAATTAGTTTTTGAAAAGATGTTTTTCTCTACTAGTGAAATAATTTTAGGGACGTTCTTTTTATTATTTTTTTCTTACAAGGGATAATAAGGCTAACACAATATGACACTTTATGCGTTGAAGCCATCGTCTATTCTTTAATCTTCAATATAAATAAGCTTATAATCAGATTATGTTATGCTATATTATATTTTACTACATATTACATGATGCATTTTATTTGAGGCATCCTACCTGGAACCTAAGTTTGAATTTAATTTTGCATTTTGATTAGGATTTTAAATAAATTTGATCTGTTGGCTTTCCAGGTTTGTTCCGACAACCTACTCAATGCCCGGAAAGTGTATTTACAAAATGCATGTTCTCTATGCATATAAAACTCTAACCATAACTAACAAAAAAAAAACAGCTGTCGAACACAAACAAACATAATATATACATTCATACAAGAGTATATTAATCACAGTCATCATATGGAATATGTAAAAAAAATTTACACACACACACAAATAGATCCACAAAGAACATGCTATTTCACGCCTAATAATCTCATAAAGCCACAGACACAACCCACCAACCCATCCCCGTCCACCCTATAGAAACAGCATTGCTTAATCGACCACCACAAAATCGTTCGCCAACATTCAACAAACAAGCCGCTTAGATAAGCCATTGATTTGGAAACAAACACACACAAAGCGGAATGATAATTAAAAAAAAAAAAAAAAAAAAGACAACATATGCAGGGCTTTACATTATAGCTGCAGAAGTTTATCCCAACCATTTAGAGATCCCCAATGTCCTCCTGCTGCGCTGTAATTCCCATATCTTTTTATTTGCAGTCCAGACATGCACTTCCTGCCTGTTGCCTGTGATTATTCCATCCCCGGCCTGCACGCAGAAGAATTTCTGCCTATGCAGACCATCCATCTTGCTATACATGTAGATAATATTCTGGAATGAGACGATCTCAAATACACGACTAGAAACTAAAAGAAAGAGTAAAAAACGAAGTAAAGAAGAAAGAGAAGAAAGAGAGGTCTGTATAGTTTGTAAGCAGAAATAAGGGTTAGGAACATTAGCATCCCAGAATCCTCATCTTTTTCCAATTCAGCCAATCGTATGCGAGCCCCAGACTCATTTGCATAAGGCACGGTGAAATAGTTGATGACAAGAATGTAGAAGAGTAATTATCGATTTTCTGTTCACATTTTAGAGAAAACAGCATTCTGACTTCCCTAGGAACATATTCAGCTTTCTTGGAACAAAATCCAGTTTCTTTATGGGGGTGATTTCTCCGTGTCTGTGGACAAAATGCTGAGGAAATTGAGATTATATCTGGACTGATTAAAAAAACGAGTAATACGCTGTAAACAAATTAAAGACAAAAGGGAAATCAGCTCAGTTTATTTGCAATGCCAATAGGCAGTTTTGAACATTTATACAAAATGATATATATTTATATAGTATATCTTATATAAATGTATATAATACAGTATAATATAAAAACAGGTCAAATAGGTGGATGGACGGTGTAACGATAGATAGTTATATAAATAATTGATAGTTATTTTATGATAACATAGATAAATAATAGTAAATATATAGATTATTAGATAGTGTGATAGATAGATAAATAAATACACAGATATAGATAGATAAATATAAAGACAGATATTTGATACATACATATATAGATATAGATAGATAAATATAAAGACAGATATTTGATACATACATATATAGATATAGATAGATAAATATAAAGACAGATATTTGATACATACATATATAGATATAGATAGATAAATATAAAGACAGATATTTTGATACATACATATATAGATATAGATAGAACGATAGAAGATCGATAGATAGACAGAGACATGGAGAAAAAAAAAGAAAGACAAGACTTCTAGATATAGAGATAAATAAACATAAAGATAAATACATAAACTGTAGGGCTATACTATCAAATATAATTTAAAAAAAACAGTTCTGAATACATTTCTAGGATTACACCCAAAACTCTAGACCTTTCCTTAAAATCGAAATATTTATAAACAATAAAACTATCCACTGTCCTAATAATTGTCTACATTCTGCATACATAAAACATGAACAAGACTAAAGTATTTCTGAACTAGCCCTATAACTAATCAGACCCAGAAACCATTTCTATGTGTAGTTTATCGTGTAATAAATTTGTACATATAAAACACAGCCCAACGAACATGTGTGTATTGCATCGTTTAACTTTTTATTTGCCCTTTCGTCTGTTTTTATTTAATCGACAATTTTTAACGTATTAAATTATTTTTTTAGAAAGATTTATTCTCAAAGATTTTATTTTTTTAGTTTGTATTCTTATATTTTGGATTTTTAAGTTTGACTTTTTTTTTATTCTGTAGGCCAACTGTTTAAATCATGGTTCTCAAAATGTATTTGTTTAAATGTTTTTCGCTTGTTGTTCTATTCAAAGTAGATTCCGCAGACTTAGGGACGCTTGTGACATCTCGTGACAATAACCATCGGCCAATTTTGGAGACCAGGCAATTTGGAAGAAATTTGAAGCCCGTTCGTAAATGGCGCTCATCCTGCTCAATCTGGGTAGACAGGGGCAGTTAAAAGCTTGCTGAGGGAAGGGAGGTAAAGGGATGTTGGAGTGTCAGAGTAGCGGGCCTTGGCTTCTATATTTACACGTTCAAAACACGCGAGAGATCGCTCCTTCTTATCTGCGCTGACACGGTCGAGGGGTGGGGGAGGGTCGTGAGGAGAGGGGGCAGGGGGAAGTTCGGAATTGACATTGACGATTGGCTTCAGCTGCCCTTTACTACCCCCCCCCAGCCCAACACCCCTACATACCCCTACACATGGCTGCTTTAAACAAATTGTCGTTGTGTCAGAGAGAGTTTCTTACATAATTCTGAGATATCTGCGATTACAAGGAGGGGAGGAGGGGAAGGGGAGAACGTAGGCTGATTGTTATGTTGATGTTTATGTGTGTATATGTTATGTATTTAATGCATGCAGTGGTCTTGTGACAGATTGTTCTGTTGATTTGTATGTTTGTATGTTGTGTGCTTAATGTATGCAGCGGTCTCGTGGCAGATTGTTATGTTGATTTGTATGTTTGTATGTTGTGTGCTTAATGTATGCAGTGGTCTCGTGTCAGATTGTTATGTTGATTTGTATGTTTGTATGTTGTG
This sequence comes from Anisus vortex, assembly GCA_949126835.1. Taxonomy (NCBI): domain Eukaryota; kingdom Metazoa; phylum Mollusca; class Gastropoda; family Planorbidae; genus Anisus; species Anisus vortex. The sequence goes on along the minus strand of OX421502.1, from coordinate 6,633,448 downwards.
TGTTTAATGTATGAAGTGGTCTCGTGGCAGATTGTTATGTTGATTTGTCTGTTTGTATGTTGTGTATTTAATGTAGGCAGTGGTCTCGTAGCAGATTGTTATGTTGATTTGTATGTTTGTATGTTGTGTGTTTAATGTATGCAGTGGTCTCGTGGCAGATTGTTATGTTGATTTGTATGTTTGTATGTTGTGTATTTAATGTATGCAGTGGTCTCGTGGCAGATTGTTATGTTGATTTGTATGTTTGTATGTTGTGTATTTAATGTATGCAATGGTCTCGTGGCAGATTGTTATGTTGATTTGTATGTTTGTATGTTGTGTATTTAATGTATGCAGTGGTGCGTGGCAGATTGTTATGTTGATTTGTATGTTTGTATGTTGTGTGTTTAATGTATGCAGTAATCTCGTGGCATAATAAAGTTGTATAATTTAAAGATCTTTAGTTCAAAACGGCGTGATAAAAAAAAGACTCATATGAGTACTGGACATTGGTAAAGTAACTAAGGTTTAGGCCTGTATGTTTTGTTTAAGATACAACAAAGGTTTATAGGTTTTTGTTGAGTATATAACAAAGGTTTCTATTTATACGAATTGACTAGGATATAACACAGGTTTAGGATATAACTGACGCATATACATATATTATTATATTTTTTTGGGGCCATAAGTTATAGTCTATAACAAAGTTTTGTAGGTAGGCCTATTGTTTACTATATAAAAAAAGTTTTATAAAATGTCATGGGTATTGTTTATTTCAAAGCAAAGGCTTATGTGCATCGTTTAGCAAACGTTACATCGGATATACATTGCTTTAAGGGATGTTACGACAGATGGGTATTGCTTAGGGCAGACCATCTTGAATTAATTTGGCTTATGAAAACTGTACTTTATTTAACCATTAGTTTAGGAAAAATACTATAGTACTTTAGACTACTAACATTGTTAACGACAAATATCACATGCTACATAGCCCTTAGTGTGTTGAACCGATATGGCGCCACAAATTATATGTACACCAGCCTTTTCCACTCCTCCCGTCTCTGCTCCCTTCTCATTGCGTCAAAAGTATAATTTTCATACCTGCTCATTGGATATGTAGTCTTTATAGCAGATGCCAAGTAGGTGTCTAAAGCATCTCATGTCCATGGCCGATATGCAGCAAACAAGACCCTGTCAAATGCTTTCTTGAAATCAACAAATACGTCCCTGCCTGAAGCCTGCCTGAAGCTCATTTTAGCATGCAACTAAACTAAACTTGATAAACTGCACGCTTAAAACTTAACTAAACGGCATTTTTGTTAAACACAATCAAATTAATGTCTGCGTGGCATAAATGTAAAAATCTCTCTAAGCTTGTTAAATGTATTCTCCCTATATTTGTTAAACCTTCATGGTACATGGAAACAACAACAACCCCACAAATAGGAAAGTGCTGCTAATACTATACCAATTATTCTGCTTCCGCAAAACCTTATCACTGGAACTCGGAAGTAATGATTTGAAAATTATGTCATTCTCTAGATCTGTTGGTATAGATGAAAGAAGATAAAGTATAATCTCAGCTTTTTCTAAAGTGGAATTTAACTTATTGAAATCTATGTTTGTCATATATATGTAAATATATCCGTTTGGTTGTCAATGGACTTTCTTTGTCACCCTAACTATTGTTGTAATTCAAAGACTTACTGACGCAGGCTATATAAAGAACAACCTAAAGTAATAGTTTCTTTTGTTTTTAAATCCCCGTGACGTTGCAAATTGTTGTTATTTATATTTCCGTTGTTGTACTTTTTATTTTCAATGCATTTAATTGTATTTACAGTAAGCATTTTATAAATAAACATATATTGTGGTTGGTAGGAACAATATAATCTACGTGTGGACTGTATTTCTTAAAAAACGACAAGTTTTTCAAATACGCAAAATTTATGTTATTAACTAAGCCAATATCGTATGTTACTGTATTCGTTACAGATGCTCCTTCTAGACAGAAGATTATTCGTCCTACGCTTATATATGGTTTGGGTCGAGTCTTGCATTTTGATAAGTTATTTTTAGATATTGGTTTTCTGTTTGTATCCACGGGAAGAAAGTAAACGTATATGAATATGCGTTTGTCCTTGCATATGGAATAGAAAAAGGTTTTTATCCTTATGTTTATAGAAGCATTGTAACATACAGTTGTTAGTGAAATTTTTAAATTAGAATGTAGGCCCTAATGCTTTATGTATTATTACTACTACTTTGCTCATTACCAATCTCTCCTCTAGTGTTTCTAGGTTTAGTGATTTAACTATTAATGTTAGCACTATCAATTGTGTTCTTTCATAGTTATAGTTGTACTATAATTACTATAATTTCCGAAAAAATAAATAAACGGACGAGCCTTCCAAATATATAAAAAAGCTCCAAGACTATACTGATACATACATATGTAAAACTAATGTTATTTAAATTTAGAAACTTCCCTGATAGCTGGTCACTAGGGATAATATGCCCAATAAATAAAAATAAAGTCAGCAAGATGAAGTCTGAATACTTGAGACCAATAACCTTACAATCATGTTTTGGGAATTTAATTTCATCCATTTTAAAGCACGAATGGAACTTTTCTTTGAAGAGCATAACCTTTTACATGAGAATCAAATAGGTTTTAGGAAAGTTTCACAACTGAATCACCATTTATCCTATGCGCGCTGAACTTCTTTATAAAAAAAAATTTAGAGGCAAACTGTTTTGTGCGTTTTTTGATCCTAAAAGAGCTTTCCCGTCTATACAAAGTAGATTTAAATGGACAAAAATGCCAGACTTAGGAATAGATGGACTATTTTTTAAATGTATACAAGCGTGATAACTTATATTATGGCGATATTAAATCGTCAGTAAAACTTGACACAAAGCTGACGCCGATATTTAACGGCGAAGCAGTTTTGAGAGAGGGGAATTATCTGAGTCCTTAGTCTAGCTTATACATTTCTTTGTCGTCATCTATCTATTTTTCATTATATCTATCTTATAATATAATATCTATCTTTCTATAAGTCTCTCCGTCTATCTAGTCCACTACATGCCTCTAGGGGTACATTTGCTTCACACAATGAGGACCTCTGTTATATCCGATCAACCTACTTTTGTTTTCCATTTTTATACTTTTCAAGACAATAAAACTTTAATAATGAACTATTCTTGATTATTTTTATTGGTATTTTATTTAGTTTTGTTTCGCGGGAAGAATGAAACTACATAGAAACATGACATAGAGAACGGCAAAGCTATTCAACTGATACAGTTATCACTTATCACATGCTAGGGCTGTATTAAGCTGTAGTTTCTCCTTATACTACTCCATTTGTACGGCATTCAAACCCTTTAATTTCACGAGTGGAAGGAAGTATTATGGATTGTTAATTGGAACAATATGAAGGTAATATAAAACAAGTAAAAAAAAACAGTATTTCCATGGCTAATTATACCATTAGTTATAATAATCAGACTGATGGGGCTATTATAAATTATCAATTCGCACCGAATAAGTGTTTGGAATTAATATATTAATTAAAAAACTAATCAGGGCGGTCTATGTAAAACAATCGTAGCCTAAACTATCATATTTTCGTTGCTGGAATTCTGTCAAAATTAATTCTATTAATTTTACTGTCTAAACAAATTATACAAATTAGAGGCCCTTGTAAGTTTGAGGCCCTTAGATTCGGCCTTGTTGGCTTATAGGTAGAGCTTTTAAATGTCAATCACCAAGGTGAACGCTTTTAAAGTGTCGCTTGACGAGATTGTGTCTTTTTAATGAACACTTTTGCCAAATCTGTCACTAATTTGAACTCTAATGAAAGAAGACACATTTTTGTAGTCTTGCATTTGCACCAATCAGGTCGGAACAAGTTGTTTAATACCCCTGTTCATTGCTACAATTATAAAACAACTGTATAGATTTACAATAAAGTTACTCACCTATATAAGTTCAGAACAAGCTTTGTCGATCTAGAATTCCGCTCATGGCTACAAACAGGAACCTGCATTGGGTGTCCGAAATAAAAAAAAAGACGCATCACTCCAAAAACGCAACGCATATGTTTTTTAACATTTTATGCTTGCAAAGCTTTTCTATTACTATCACCCATACAATTATACTATTGGTATGTATATATACGTTGTATTGTCTTTTACCAGAACAAACAAAAAATCGTTGGTCAGTCAGTTCAGTGCTACTATCTAACGATTTACAAACATGCTCATTGCTAGGATTTCAACGGAACAAAATTTGTCAATCTATTTTCCTAAGCATCGCTACAATCACCTTTAAACAACCTTTAATGTTCCATAGTCTTCAATGTATTCCCAGAAATGTTAAAAATAAAAAGGGGGGGAGAATATTATGTTCACCCGTCTAAAGTGTCCCGAATAATAAGGCACATCAACTTTAAAACGCAACCCATATGTTTAACACTGTATGTTCTTAAAGCTGTTCTATTACCATCACCCATATGTTTAACACTGTATGTTCTTAAAGCTGTTCTATTACCATCACTCATATGTTTAACACTGTATGTCCTTAAAGCTGTTCTATTACCATCACCCATATGTTTAACACTGTATGTCCTTAAAACTGTTCTATTGCCATCACCCATATGTTTAACACTGTATGTCCTTAAAGCTGTTCTATTGCCATCACCCATATGTTTAACACTGTATGTCCTTAAAGCTGTTCTATTACCATCACCCATATGTTTAACACTGTATGTCCTTAAAGCTGTTCTATTACCATCACCCATATGTTTAACACTGTATATCCATAAGGCTGTTCTATAACCATCACCCATATGTTTAACACTGTATGTCCTTAAAGCTGTTCTATTACCATCACCCATATGTTTAACACTGTATGTCCTTAAAGCTGTTCTATTACCATCACACGCAAAGTTGTACTCTTGTTATGTAATGACATTGTATTGCCATTAATCTAACAAATTAGAAGAAAAAAATCATTGGTCGTACAATGAACACTTTAGAAGTCCAAGTATTTTCACAATGGATATCAACATTGCCCAGATTTTATTATATAAAAGTCTTTGTCAAGTTTTATACATTTCTGTTGCCAATTTTCCACCTATCCAAATAATATGGCTTGATTAAATTCTAGATCCGTTGTATCATTGGCAAATAATGGGCGTAGGTCTAAACTTGCAGATTTTAAATATAATATCTTTGTCAAACTTAAAACTCATTTTTTGAAACATAATTTTTTATCTGAGGGTCTATTTTTAAATGCAATTTGTATTGCTAAATTAGTCTCTTCAATTATAAACATACAAATGCATATAAGTACTTTTTCTTCCCCGAGTGGCATCCAGGCATGGAATGGGTTGCATGAACAAACCAAGAAAACCAGTAACTTAAAGTAATTTAAAACACTAATAAAAATGTATACTTGACTATAGAAGACTATATAAGATAAGAAGATAAGAAACAAAAAGTTCATTTACAGACAGTCTGATTAGAAGTATAAATATCTTAAACAGACATTTTTAAATGTCAGGCATGTATCATTTTTTTTTATTAATAAGGTTACTTGTTCTAGAAAAGGTGTATGTGATATGTTTTGTAGGTCCTATGCTTGAAATGAACACATATAATTTATTTATTCAAATTATTAATACCGAAAACAAATAATAATTTTTTTTTTAATTCCATTTCAATTGCAACATTACTGCACTTAAATGTATGTACCATCTATTATAAGGCCGGTCTTATTATTATTTAAACAGGAGACTCCTAGGGCCCTTCGACTCCTTGGCCCTCCTTATATGTTCAAATATGCTGTGCTGTAGCATATGGTGTTTTGTTTTTTAATTAAGCCACGGACGGCAATATAATTATAGCAGTAGACTACCGAGGACACACTCAGACGGGCAGTTCCATTCAGTACAATGTATTTCGCCACCTGCACTATCACTCTTATGACAAAGCATAAACGCCGAGCACAGACAAATATTTGTCGAGACTGGACATAAAATAGGGCTTGTCCTGAGGCTTTGATGTGCTTATGTCCGAATTTATGAGATGCAGTTCCCAGTTGGCTCGCTTCAAGTCTTATATCAGCCCCCAAATTCACGAGTACTGCTTTGGTCGTATTATAAGGCCGAGAAAAGATCTTTGGAGTTTTTTTCGTTTTATTTGTTTTAATTTTAATAGAACTCTGCAGTCTATATTCTTTCTTTTTTTTCCATTTAGTTTACATTGTGATATCAGTGAAATATTGACAAGTCTTAATTAGGTGTGACCTTTTGAACTGGAATGATAGTGAACTTTAGGTACCGCCATTTTCGTAAACAAAAACTATGCTTTTGGTGCTGTTTGACAATTGATTTCAACATCAACAGCCAGTTCTGGTCTTTTAGAAAAATACAACGGCTACAAGATTAGTTATGAGGAATTACTTTTTAACATCAATGTGAGAAGGCGATAATTAATACTCAAAGTGTTAGTCGCGGTAGGCTAAATGTAACTTTTGTTTATAAAATAAGTTAGTCAAGAGTTGCGTCCTTGGTAATTAAAAAAACACAATGCGAAGATTCATAAAAAAAAAAAAAACGAAAATTATTTTGCATAAGGCAAATAGTTTGGTATTATAAATATGTGATTCTTCAAATCTGACATTTACAATCCATTGTTTTCTTTTGGCGCCATATTTTGGAAATAAAATAAAATTTAATTCTCTACATATTTTCGTACAACCAGTAACGTAGCACACATACATGTTTCGAAGCAAATAATCGAATAAGACCGGAAATGTTCTTCTTCTTTACCTTTTATGCATGCATAATCGTTAAGACTTGTCAATAAAGCCTTAAAACTCATTTGATAGTCCTTTTACTCTAGTTTCTTTTTTTCACAAAAGTCCATTATGTCCAAATATGTTTTTTTTTTTGTGTTTTTTTTTTATAAAAACAAATATGATAGTCAATTTAATTATTTTTCTTCGATTTAATTTAAGAAGAAAAGATTTCTTATTGAATATAAATAAGTTGTTTTATAGGTGTTTTATTTTTATATATTTTTGTCTAGTTATTATTTTGTATACGGTAATTGTATGGATAAATATATAACATGATTCGTACAAAAACATGTTATATAATTTACATTTTTAATAAAAAAAAGAATGTATTTAGGGAAAAATATTATTAATAAATTAATATTAACACAAAATGTCAAATTATCTTCCCTGAGATTTATTTATTAATATAAGTTAATTCTATAAAAGCTGCATTTCGAACCTAAGTAGAAGGGGAATCTTATAGGTTTAGGCCCATATTTTATTGTAAGAAAGCAAACCAAACACAACAATACATTTTAAAAATACATTTATAAATTTAAAACATCCCCAGAGCTACGCCACTAATACTAACATAATCTAGAATTAATAAGGAAACGAAAGAAACTATTTAAAAATACTTTAAACAATAGTACCGTTACTAAAATAAGCCCAGACTCGATGGCTCGATGTCTAGCCGAATAGTGTTCACAGTCACAGGAAAAACTTAGTTTTGCGTCTTCATTGCGTACATCACAAGGGTGAGCCGAAAGATTCATTTTAATTGTAACGTTATGTTTGGTTTGATGTTTTTACCATCTACAAAAACACACACACATAAGGCGCCACAAAAAGTCTAATGGTCTGTTTGTCAGTTCGGAACTTGGAGCGTCTGTGGGGAAACCGCAGTGGCTCAAACGAATAGTACCGCTGACAGCGAATGACTCGTTAACATCTGCGTTTGTTGTCGTCTGTTTATCGCAAGCAATATTCGGTATTTAATAATTTTAAAAAAGCACAATAGGCCTAGACTATAAGTTGTTTATGACAAATCAGACATCTAATGTTTGCAAGGCATTTAATGTTAAGGAATTATTTTGTGCGAATCAAACATAATTTTAAAATATTTCTTTGAGAACAAAAAACACAAACTTCTTGGACACCATATTTAAATAATTTCTCCCTGAAATTCCAAATCAATCTACAACCGGTTTTAAGTTTGAAAACCGATTTTCGTTTTTAGAACCGGTATTAACACCCCTATTTTTTTTTACATATACCACTTAGGAATCTATATTATTTTTTAATCATTTATTTTATATCGCAGATACCTAGACTAGACACTATATTGTTTTATTTCGGACGCGCAGCAGGGACTGTACTCGAAGCGTTAGCCTACCGGTATGCTCTTGATGCAAGCTTACGGGTGGTTTGCACACTCCGCCGACGATGTGGCTCATGGATACAAAAGTGTTTATAGATACAGACATGTAGACTCGTTTGAGAACATTACTGTTTCATTTTTATGATTAATATCTGAGAATTATTTAAATTATATTTACACTGGTTTTAGAAATGCCAAAGGCAATGAACTCAATTGAGATTGATACAATGAAAAAATATATAAAAAATTCAAAATAATTTTTTTAATTATTGATTTAACCACAAGACACCAAAGTCACAGAATGCCACAATGGTGTAACCTCAATGATACTAATATAATTTCTATTTGTCAGAGTCTTTTAGGAAAAAAAAATGTTACAACGAAAAATAAAAGAAAAAAAAAATTCCATTAGCAAAAGTTTGCTATATCGTAAAAAAAAAATCGTTCATAATTGAAAATCCGGTGAAGGGTTGGGTAGATGAGGTGGGGGGGGGGGTGTTAGTGAATGTAAATGAATAAATTGCAACAAAACACCAATTTGCCAATCTCATTAAAATATCCCCAACCCCCCCCCCCCCTTTCCCGTTTTTCTTTTTTTCCCCACAAAGGCGATTGTTCTAGACTTCAAGCTCACCCTTCACCAACATTGGCTGGAATCACGTTTCCCACAATGCACGAGGGCGCAATCCGCATCGCATGAATATTTGACACGCCAAATGTCGCCCTCGGAAACACCCTCGTGGATACACTGGAACCAGGCGAGTGGAACGAGCAGAATCGAATACCTTTTTCAACAATTTTTTTTGTGTACTATTTTGCTCGCTAATCAATCCTGTATTAGTGTCTCGAATTTGTATTGTTTTCCCATTGCTAATAAACTGAAATCTTTTTATTTGTATTATCATTATTAATGCCCTTTTTTTTCTAAGCTATTTAAGTTGAGTTTATATACATTATTACATTAATAAGTATATAACCATATCAAAATCTTAAAATCTTCGTATAACTATTCCTTTCTAATCATTTTATACATCTATAGATACATATTAGATTCTTGAATGTTTTATTTTTAAAAAAAAAGTCACAGCACCTTTAAGAGTGAATTTATCTATTAATCCAAACAAATTAATGAACAATAGTTGTAAATAATAGTTGACACATGATGGGGCACTATGAACGAACGGCAGAGCGTTGGACTAGCGTACCGAAGTTCCTAGTAAAGTCTAGGATTTCTTTCCCTGGACTCAAAGGTTTCCTGAGTCTACCGGGCTTTGATGGGTACCTGACATTAATTGGGGTAAAGTAAAGGCGGCTGGGCATTGTGCTGGCCACACATCTCCTAGTATGTCATGGCCAATGAAACTGGTGAACGATGCTTCACCGGCCTTTTGATTAATTCGCTCCGACTGGATACTCTACTTACATAGTCTGAAATATAGGCTACTTATATAATAGACATGCATGCACATTAACAGGACCATTTTCAGACAAAAAAAATTGTATCAAAAGGTCAGTAGTGTATTTCTAGTTGACTGGTTATTCAGTTGAAAGTTGAACAAAATATTTCCTAAATCTTCTGCTAGTTCTAGCCCCGATTGAAAGAAGCCGACTACTTCGACTAGATCTGATGTAGTTGAGGTGTACATGGTGCGCATGGTTCTAAAGAATTTTACCATTCATAGATAGACACCTTGAAATAAGTCGTGTATAGAGCGATTGCAATCACGTGACAAAAAGCGCGTGCTGTTTGTTTACTTTGTCTAGTGGTGACAAATGGCAGCCGTATTACTAAAGCCTTAATAAAGGTTTTATTTTAAATGTCATCATTTCAACAATATAACGTAAAATATATATCTATATATATAAAAAGACAGTGTTAAGCCCCGCGAGGATCCCCATTGGTCAATTTGAAAACACGCGTGTCACTGACCTATCTAGGCCTAGCCCAATATACCGTCTAATAATTTTTCACATCGGACATGTGTCTTCGATAGCTCAGTGGTAAACGTAGTGGACTGCTATAATACGGCCGACCAGGGTTCGATTCTCCAGTTAGACTATACTTTTTTTTTTTCGACAATTAATTTTTCAAACTTTTAAAAACAAAAGACATTGTAAATCTATAGGCAATATAGATTTTGTTAAATAAAAATATTTGACTATTTTTTTTACCCTATTACAATATTTATTTACTTTCCTACAAGTATTCAGTAAATGTAGTTTATAAATTTGTTATCTGCACCCCAGACAGTCCTTTTTTTTTCACCCGGGCAACGCCGGGCAATGTAGCTTGTATATATATATAAAACACTGTCATGCGATGAAAATTATCATTTAAAGCTAAAATTTAAACCATTAAAAATCAATGGAATAGGATCCGTAAGTGCAGAAAATTTAATTGAAGATGTATATTGTCGAAAGTTTCTTAACTTACTATCTAAAAGTAAACCATAAGGTAGACTGTGCAATGTTTCACAAGAGCTTTTGAAAAACTGTAAAAGCCTCAAATATTGTTTATTTCGTGGACGGACTAGTATGTCAGTTAAATATCAAGATTTATGCAAACAAATTCTTTACATTTTGCGTGTAAATTAGACATGTTAAAATTTTTTTATTTCCCATTATCACCACCATGGCCGCTATTTACATAATTACGTCACCAAATAATCTAAGCCACGCCTATTGCAATCGCTCTATAGATCTGCATAGGTTCAAAGTGAGACAGTGGATTTCGATGATAAGCTATTCCATTGTAACTACAATTGGCTTACATGAATAATTTACGAAACGGAAACAGTATGTCAATTGACCTGATTTCGGAAAACTACGCCGACCTGTTTTATAGTTGTAAAAAGAATAGGAGCATATTAGACACGTGCTGTGTGTTGTATACTTTTTTTCCAGGTCAGTCGTGCGCATGTTGAGATGAACCGGATGATGTCGGCCGCGCTGCAGAAAGCGTTCAATGAAAGGGAGCGGTGGTGCAGGCTTGTTCGGAGTAGCCATCGCTGAATACAAATCAAACCGAATACACAATGGTTTTATTTTAATGCATTCCTTATTAATCCACAAGTGTCTGTGATTTCGTATTTATTTATAAAAGTCTGGGAGAAATACATATTATAAAATTCTACATTAGTGTAGTTCACTTGCAAAAGGTGCTTTATATTGAACAGAAACTGAATTTACGTAGATATCTAAATCTACTGTTTACTTCATAAACTTAGTATCTTTTGATAGGCACATCTCATTTTCTATCCAATATATTAGAGCAAGGGTCGGCAGTCTAATGGCACGAGAGAAACCTCCAAGAGGTGTTTCTTTATAAAAATAAACAAAAACATTTTCCGGTTCTGAATGAGGAAAACTGACTGTTGAAGCCGATGTTTCTGAATGACAGAGCGACACATTTCAGTGAGTTGAACGCATTTACAAGGACGGGGTCAAACAAGACTTGAACTGTTTGACCACTGGAATGGATTTGCAAATATCTTGAGTAAAATCAATTTCAAAACATTTAACTAATGTAGTTCCCTTTATAAAGGCATACATTAATATAGATAGTTGGGCTTCTTCAGAAGTACATCGAAGCACTCAAAGCGCTGTTTCAAGACTTTCAAATTGATGGACACATTATTTCATACATCATCAAGTCTAACTGGCTTAATCTTACTACAACCTTCTTAGATGTAGATCTTTTTTTTTAAGTGGAGGGATATTGACGATTTTAAAACACAGCCAGTTGAATTTTAAATTTGCGGGAAAATCTGGATGGAAGCTGCTTAGGAAAGTCATCTGCTATTCCCAACTGCCAGGCATTCGCTCTACTTTCAACTTTTGGTTCAACTTACACATGTGAACAATATTTATTGCACATGAAAGTTGTGTTAAGCATACAAAAAGGTTCCCTACTCTTCACTACTCAGAAATAACTAAATATATATCTGCCATTATAAATTAGCTAAGAGCATTCAAGACAAGACCCTCATTAATTGATACAGACTAATTACAATTAAAAAAGTCTCTATGCTCATCTTCTAAACTTATAATTAAACATACATATAAGTAATTCTAAAACAAATTTTGTTTTTAGTAATTAAATAAATTTAAGAGACCTTTAAAATATTGCGCACTTGTTGTAATATTAATGTTTAAAAGATAAACTCCTTAAGGTTAAGTCGACATTACATTAGGAAATTTTTATTGAACACTGTTTTACGTTAATTAATTTTATACCTTTAATACTTAAATCTTGTAATGAATACCATAATTCTGGATTTGTAAAAGGAAATAATAATTATATCGGTAATATTTGTTATATTACAAAACATAACTTGTTTGGCATCATTATTGAATCAAAGCTAGAAACTTGATTTTAATTAACGGGAGATAATTTGCCCGTTTTATTTACGCTAATATTTTTATTTTAAAAATTGTTCTTTCATAAAAACTAAATAACCTACAACTTATAACTTTATAATGACCAAACTGTTAAAAAATAGTTGAAAATTATGTAAATATTATATGACTAAAAATTATATGCACATTATATAAACATTACATTATCTACCCAGTTTGCATGATTACTATGTATCAGTTCCGCTTAAAACTATTACTATTTGTGTGCCCAATGTTATAAACTTTAAAATAAATAAAGATAATCTCAGTAAATTTGAGAAGAAAATATTTTCTTTAGTATTAGCAGCTGCTTGATCTTTGACAACCAAACGATAATATTTACAAAAAAGTTACCATAAATATAAAAGTTTGGTAATAAAAATTTTTATTTGATATAAATAAATATATAAAGGATGTTAATCTTAAACACGTTATTTTGTTTAAATTAAATTTAAAACGCTTTTTATTATTTTCTCTATAGATTTTCTGTGCTTTTGGTCTTGGTCTTGCTACGGAGTTATCCTACATTTCTTCTTCTTCTTCTGCGTTCTATTTCGCTTTCCTTTGCTGTGTCAGACTGGCAGTCCTGTTTCTCTGACAAACAGGGCTGTTGTCTGTAGAAATGGCTTTGGGCCCCAAAGCTTTTCCTCCATGATGGCTCCCTGATGCCAGGCCTGGTGTCTTTTAGGCTGTTGGCACGCTTAATGATTTAGAAATCCTAGTTTGGCACACTATAAGCAGTGCCCTCACATGGGAGAGGGCAGAGGGGGGCATATGCCCGGGGGCGGCACTTCTAGGGGGGGCGGCACATTTAGCCTAAGTTCATACCAGAAATTTTAGGAGAGTTGAAGGGGAAATAAAATTTAAAACACAAATTGTAAACAAAAGAAATAATGAATAAATATAGACTAGTAGAAGTTGACTTTCTATTTAATTACACTCAAACTGTTTAATAAAATATTTCACTTTTTAATAGGCTCACAAAGGTTTCATTAAACATTGGCTCATCTAGAATATTCTTATAAAAAAATTGCATTTTAAAATGTCGTTAATCATAATAGTTAACTAAGCGCACCAGGGGGCGGTGAGAAGCTCGGGGGGGGGGGGGGGGAGGCGCTGATGTTCCCGTCAACAGTAGGGATCGCTGAAGGGCAGTGGGCGGTACGAAAGTAGCCTACTTGGAATAGATTCAACACTACTGATTTTTTTATTACCAAATTTAAGATCTGCTTCACTTATAAGAAGGGTAATCTTGAGCTTTGACAAAGGCTTTATCGACTTAAGTCTACTGTGTAATTGTGACGTAAAAGTCATATAAAGCCCATTCTGTAATTAACCTTGATCTATTGCTATATTTAGGCTGTATCTGAGAAATGCAGATGGGGGCGGTGATTAGATTTTTAGAAGAGGAAGTAGGGGTTGGGATGAGTATAAATTAAATATCTGGCTCAGCTAGTTAGAAAACGAAGTTCGGTGCTTTTGTTCATTATCACAGTTTCATTCAAATTGTTTGGGTTTTAATTTGAATAAATTAGATTTATATAGCCTTTGATTTATAAAAACCAGTTTTGATATCGACTTATTAATGAAATATAATAAGTTGAGCAAAAGCACTATGCAGAGACGAATTAATGAAATGGCACGTGATGAAGTGGGAGTATATTATGTGAGTACCTAAAAACTTTCCACATTTTTACAACTTGATGGGAGTCCACGCTACCTGACAATAATTAAACGTTATGTTGTTTTTTTATTATAGAAGGGAACATTTTGCTAATTTTGCTAAAGAAAAATAATTGAGGACACTAAAGGCAAATTATATTACTTTAACTAGAATACTTTTAAGGGAAAAAAGAAATTTTTCCATCAACGATGGTATGGATTCTATCATAGCTTGTTGTCATAATTAAAGAAATCTCTGCCAGATGTATTGGCTGTGTTTGATTCATCAACAACATTAATTTGCTAAAAAACTCAGTTTTCACCTGAATCGCTCACTATCATACGTAATTAGTCCTACTGCAAATAACAAAACAGAAGCAATGATAGATTGTTCAGAGAGTTAGGCAGATCTTTAAAAGAATAATTAGGATTACAAAATATAGTTTGTTACTACCACTTAGGTACGCTAGTCATCTAAAGTTTAAATATATTGTATGAATATTTGTTTCGATGCTAAAGTTTTTGGAAACCAAAAACAATTACTTGAGAGAAAATCTCATACAATTGAAAATTGATATCCCTTATTTAATTGAATAAATAAGTTTTTAAAAAATTATTTCAGGGAATTGACGTTAATTAAAAGAAGACAAAGAGTGTTTTTTTTTTTTTGCATTTATGTCTATTGTACAAGCACAACTTTGGACGCAGAAATCTTGAATTTATAAAGAACAACTGACGAAGACATGCTAACTTCAATACATTGAAACAATTAATGATTACTTAAACAGACGATTTAAAGATAATAATATTATAAACATGAAAATTCCTGATTTGTTATTATACCTATGTTTCTAATGGTGAAGTATTAAAATCAGCCCTACCTTTACAACTGCAAAAAAATATATAAAAAAAACAAATAAATAATAAAAATGGAATACAGAAATGGGCTATAATCACGACTTTTGGTTGCAAAAGAACATCCATCAATTTCTCTAGGTCTTTTGGTTTTGACAAACAAAAAAATATATTCCATTTCCACACCCTATTTATTGGAACGTAGACGAACTACTAGCAACATACCAGGAACAAGCTTCACTTTAAAATTGTTTTATTTTTAAAACCTCTTTTGCAGTTGTTTTTTTTATTATTATTTATTAAAGAGCAATTAAACAAACGTATTAATTTCAGCTCTTTTTATGATCTTTCAGCTCTTTTTAGGATGATAAAATTGCATACAAAACTAGTCGGCCTATAGTGGCCTATACAAATTATATGCGGCAAATTTGACTCATTAGTTAAACTTCGGACTCGGGGTAGGGGGGGTGGTAAGCAGTGAGAGATACAAATTTGAAAAAGCGGGCGGTAAGCCGAATAAGGTTGAGAACCTATGCACTAAACAAAGCAGTTATAGTATGCAAGGGGCGGCGCTGAAACTTTTGCCCTGGGGCGCCACAAAGGCTTGTGAGGGCCCTGACTATAAGCAAAAGGTTGCCGACCCGGGTATTAGAGTACTAAGAAACGTTTGACAGATACGGTAAAGATCATCATGAATAAGAAAATTTATTATGGAAGACAATGGGGTTAACTCCTTTTTTCTTTCCAAAAAGTGGAGAACATTTTGAAATTAGAAGAATCATATTTTATTTATTCTAGAGAAATATTCTTTATGTTATCACACTTTAGTAAATTATATTTATTAGACACAAAAATTTTCTTAGTGATATTATATTATAGCTATAGTATATACATCAAAAATTTTGCCCTCATTTTTCTTAAATTTATATTTTGCTATTTTTGCTACTTTTCCTATTCGATTTCTTCTCTTATTCCCCCTGGTTATCTCTCACGAGTCGTCTTTATATCTCTCTTTCTCTTTCTAGCAATCTATTGCGTTTTCCTCTTTCTCTACATGTCTCTTGCACACCGAATCTTTCGTTGTCATTTTCTTTATCGCATGCAATGTTTCTTTTCAGATTTATCTTTCTCGCTGTCTTTTTGTCCCTGTATATTTCTCTCTGTCTCTTTCGCCTCGTCTTGTTTTTTTCTCGATCTATTTCTCTATTTTTTTTCTCTCTTTTTCATTGACTCTTTCTCTCAGTATTTTCCTCCCCGTAACTTTCTTCTATCTCTTTCTCTCTTTCTCGTCATCTCTAACTCTCTCTCTTTACTCTTGCTAACATTCGACTTTCATACCAAATCTTGAATTCTCTTTCTGCCTCGACTTCTCTATATCTCGCTACATTTTATTGACATTTAGTCAACTTTTCTCTTGCATTGACTGAATTGTTCTTCCTGTTTTGGTCTATCTTTGTCTCTTTCTTTCACTCTCTCTCTCTCTCTCTCTCTCCCTCTTTATATATATATATATATATATATATATATATATATATATATATATATATATAGAGAGAGAGAGAGAGAGAGAGAGAGATTAAATTTAAATAATTTGTAACTAGTCGACATATTCAACGTATGTCATATCTCGTTATGTGTGTTTGTACTTAATCTGTCACCACGGCGACCACACAGATACTAACAATTCTAACAAGGGATCAAGAATAATCTTCCTTTATCATTTGCTAAATTACTATTAAAGAAATAGAGAATTAAACGATTATAGAACGACAAAAGCAAGAAATGACCCGTGCGGAATAAAGAATGACCAAAATCAAAAATGACAAAAGAAATAAAGACTAAAAGAAAAGAATGACAAGAAATAATAGTAGAAGAAAATTGCAAAGAAAGAAATGGCAAAATAAGAATGGGAAAAAGCAGGATGGCAAAAGAAAGAATGTGCAAAGAAAGAATGTCGAGGAAAGAATGACAAACGAATAGGTTTCATGGAAAGAATTTCGTTTAATGTAAAAGGAAGAATGGCAAAGAAATAATGGCAAAGGAAAATTGCAAAAAAATGACAAAGAGATAGGCCTCATGGCAACAGAAAGAAGAATTTCATGAAAAAGAAAGGGTAGCGAAAGAGAGAATTGTAAAGTAAGAAAGGATGCCAAAGAGAGAATTGTAAAAAAAGAAAGGATGCCAAAGAGAGACTTGGAAAATATGAAAAAAAAGAAGAAATGTTCCATACATTGATCCACAGCGTGATTGCCACCAATTTATATTCCACAGATCCCAGGTTTATCACGATTTATAACGAATGCTGAACGTTTATGGCTGGGATTCACATTTCAGCGGCGGCCTCTGAGGGTGGGGTGGGGCAGGGAGGATTTCAAGGGGGTTAGTGTGTATGTCTGAATGAGGATGGGGAAGTGGGCAGGACACATCTGGTACTGTAATACTCAGAAAAACAAGAATTATGTGATTGCATGAAATAATAATGTATTTGTAAAATAAAATGGCGAGTGGATGGGTAGGCCTATAACTGGTTGAAGCAAGTGTAAGCAGGTTTAAAAAGAATCAAAAGTACTTAGAAGACATTGTTGAAAAGAGAATAATCCGTCAGAACTGATCAAAACTATCCTAGTTTGATTACTTCTTTACTCTAGTTATACACAATTTTGAAGATGTTTGTTGCCGGGTCTGGAGGGCGTTCTCTGATGGATACGTGACATCAGTTTGGGCAACGTAAAGGCAACTGAGCATTGTGCTGGAAATATGAAGTTTTGAACTTCTGCTTTACAGACCATATAGATCGAATTCACCACGAGGATATCTTACTATTGCCATCTTAAGTCTAATGAAATTAATTTTTTACTAAATATTGAACATTATTAGACTAGTTAAAGCTTAAAGATTTTAAACCTTTGGACATCATACCTGTAACTATTCTAAAAAGTTTTTATTTCAATGATTGTTTACACCAATCTGATTATATAAAAATCAAATAATGATAATCTTTAACTCTGGTTTGATTTTAAATCTACCTTAATAATTTGTTTTTCAAATGTAACTATTTTCAAAAGGTCTATTAAAAATAGTTTAAATAGGTAAAGCAAATTTTAAAAAGACAGAAAGATAACACTTGACAATCTTTCTATAATAATAATATGCTATTAGATGAGTTCAAGCCGCTGCATTTCAGCATAAATCTGCCCCACCCACTTGTTACCCCTGGGCCCGCTACACACTTCTCAAATTTTATCAGTGCTACTTAGTGCTACTAATCTCTCTGTTTATCTTGTAGTCTTAGTTGAGATGGAATGGTGTCTCAAATAGTATTATACAGATCATGAATCTATTCAAGTAAACAGACATATTTATTGCATTTAAATCAATGGTGTAAATATAGGATGTCAAATAACTTATTCTTAGATAACTACGTAAAAATGTTCATTTTAATAACAAATAAATTGCTTGAAATAATATCGGCTACAAGCAAACAGCATACATATGTTTGACACAGAAATAAATTATACTTTCTTACTACTCTCTATTAGAACAGTGAAAGATAGCATGACAAGGGATATAACTGAGAAAAACATTAATCGACGTAAGAATTCTCTGGTTGCTTCCCTTATATTTAGCTTCTATTATTAATTAAGCTCGTTTGAAAAGAGATGTAATTAAGTTTGGAGACTTTTCCAGTAGACTTAAATCAAGGTAACAGTGTAACTATGTAAACATATTGAAATTATTATATTTTATATATCAGCAATACTGATATCCATAAGTATAAGGCAGTTAGTTCATTTTATTTTGATAAAACGGGATGTTGTATGTTATATTAATGTAAAGCGTTGTAGTGCAAAGCGTGGTAGAACTACAAAAGACTTGCGGATAGACCAAGATATAGAATGACAGACATGTGGATAAGAGTTGTATCTCAACAAACAGACAAGTAGAGACAGAAATAAATAAATTAATATATATATATATATATATATATATATATATATATATATATATATATATATATATATATATACATAGATACATTGATATTGATATAGATAAAGGTAGATACATAGATAGACATACATTAACATAAATAATTCATTGATAGATGGGGAGACATATATATAGACGTACAAGTCCATAGACTGATATCGTCATGCCGGATGGCGTAGGCTAGGGGTTGACAACCTACCAAACGCGTGCCAGACTTGGCACGCGGAGCCCTTTTCATTTGCACGCGGAGGACCCCTGGAAGAAAAGGGTTTTTTTAATGGCTTTTGCTCGCCATGTCCTTTTTTTAATTAGATCTAGCGCTCGCTGATCTTTTTCAAATAAATCAAAATAAATCATTAAGTCGTTTGCCTGTTCGAAAGCGTTCAGTTTCAGGGATAAAAACTAGTATTTGCGTCTCCTGTGCTTAGGCCTACATCAAAGAATGCTACATCAAAAGTATGTGCATACTATTCTACATTTGGTTGGTTTTGTTTGTATTATATCGCAAGCCAAAAAATATCGATTACAAGTGGTTAGTATCTGCAAACCATTAACTGAATTGTTTTTCGCGATTCCAATAAAATGTTATTATCAAGTATATCCTTCAATTTAACGTAAAAAAAATATTGTGCCACGGAAAATAGCCCCCACCCCTCCATCTAATAATAAAAAATAAACAACAACCTTGAGCGATTTCAGATTTTCGATATTTAAAATTCATTTTAACAAGAGGATGTCCCTGAAATTAATATAATTTCACCTTATCTGTATGCCTATATAGTCTATATAGAAAACGTTTACAATTTTCAAAATGTTATATTATGCGCGGTATATAACAAGGCAGTGGCGTACCGAGGGGAGTTCGGGGGGTGCGGCCCGCACCGGGTGACACCCTCTCAGGGGGTGACACCCGAATGAAAAAACAATATAAAAAAAATGATAGGTCCTAATATTACAGAACACACACTGCTGGTCTAGTCCGATAACAGAACGGATGGCAGATCATAATCAAATAAATGAAAAAGACTAGCAGCACGGTGTGTCATCAACTTACGACAATGCTGCCACAATGTCTGGAATGCATGGAGGTGTTCAAGCCAATTTGAATAGAAAGAACAAGAAAACTTTTTTAATAGATGTGTGGGCCATTCCCTTAACTTGTGTGGTCAATAGTCTTTTGCCGAAAATGCTTCATGTATAACATTTTTGGTACCCGTGAGAGAATGTTTTCCTTCTTTGCTGCTTCCACTCATCGATGGGTGTTTTAATTGAACACACTGGGGTGTCGTAGAAAAGGTTATCTACAACACGTTGGAGCGCTCATCATGCTGCTGTTAAACCAGTGAAAGATAAGTTTGATTAATGTATTACGGCGATTGAAGCTTTATGTGATACTCGTGAAAATTTGGACACAAGAAGTTGCAGATATGTTTGAGGCTGTTCAGCCCAATTTTCTCTCTGTCAGCAAGTGAAGAAGAGTGGTCCGTTCTCAAATAAACCTCTTTCTACGATGAGCCATCCGAAATGAGCTCTTAAAAGAAATACCACGGCTAAGACGACACCTAAAAGCAGATGGACTGGTCAGTATTAGATATTTTGAAATTCATAGCTAAATGTGACTTTATAGAATCTCTTCCAACATTATCGCTATGCCTTGAATTATTTATAACGGTATGTGTGTCTGTGGCTTCATGTGAATGGAACTTTTCAAAACTAAAGCTTATAAAAAGCTATTTACGTTCCATCATGGGACAGTCAAGACTTTCTGATCTGGCTATGTTATCGATTGAAAGATATACTGTGAATGATATAGATATTGATGAGGTGATTGACAAATTTGCAGTTTTGAAGAGCAGGAAAGTAAAAATTCAAATAAAGTAATTTGAATGTTGTTTTTTTTTAATTGTTTTTACTCTCTAATATTAAATTAATATTGTTTTTGTCATATTTGAACTGTAGGCTTGTTTTAAGGAGACGACAACTATGGTAAATGTCATAGGCGGGGGTGGGGGTGACACCCAAAGTTTACCGCACCGGGTGACACCAGCCCTCGACACGCCGCTGTAACAAGTTATAAGTGTAAGTGCCCATAAAATGTCCGAAAATGACAAAAATTGGCGATAATTGGCAAACAGAAAAGATTTGTCAAATTTCTTGTAAAGCACATTGGGAGGCTACTGTTAAGCTACCATTGCATTATACACCATGAAAGTTTGTGTGCAAAAAATTCTCTGAAAATCGATAGTTAGGCCTATCCTGAAAAATTACAAATGTAATAAGTACATAAAACTAAAAACCTAAAGCCTACTAGAATATGCATGATATGTATGGGAGCTATCAACTAAAGTAAACATAAAAAAATTAGACCTAATTCAGAAAAGGGCTGCAAGGTTAATAAATATTGAATATTCACAACTGACAAGAGTAATACCAATAGTTAAATCACTAAACCTAGAAACACTAGACTAGATGACAGAAGGGCAAATAGTAGCATGCAATAAGCTTATTAATAATAGTAAGCCTACATAAGGGCCTAAGGCATTAAATTCTAATTTAGAAACACAATAGCAAACCGTTACAATGCTCAGATAAACATAAGGACAAAAACTTGTTCCTAATCGCTTATGCGAGAACAATTGCTAATGAGCATGGAATGGGTTGCCTGAGCAAACCAGAAACACCAGTAACGTTAACATCATATAAAACACTAATATAGATAGATTCAGTCCAGATTATTGAGCGTTTTAAAGTTTTTATATTGTGAAATCTAGTCTAATGAAAAAATTGTATCTTCTCCAAACCGCAAATCTATATAGGCCTAAATGACAAATGTAATAAAAAGCGTTACAGTCAGGACCGGCTCTAGGGTTTTTGAAGCCCTATGCTAAAACAAATTATGTGCCCTCAGTAAAGTGCTTTCGGCGGGGAGAAACTGAGTAGTGTTAGGGCATATTTTCCTTTTTTCTATGACAACTTGAATAAAATACCCTTCACCTTTCATTACCTAGTAATTCGTCTGCATATGCTAGTAGCGCGCAGAAGTACTAAACTTTAATTTAGTTTATATTTTTCAATCCCTAAATTTGAACAAACAAATTCTCAATAATGTGCCCCCAAAAATTTTGCGCCCTAGGCGACCATCTAGGTTGCCTATATGGACGAGCCGGCCCTGTTTATAAACAGACAAATAAATAGTTAGATAGATAGATATAATGCTAGAAAAGACAACTACTAGTCGAATGTATTTTTGTTCCAGACATTTGGAACATTCAATTATCTTGCAAAAAAAAAAAGTGTCCCAACTTCAACTCCTCCATTGAAGTTCTAGAATGTCCACACCTCTCAGTAGTTTTTTATGAAGTGAGAAATGGTGAAATATCCGGTCTGTTCTTCGTACCTTCTTAACGTAATTGGATCACAGCAGACGATCGCGATCCTACTACGTGTTCTTAATTTACGGCTTTCCGAAACTTCAAACAATAAACCACTTCCGTTTCCCGACTCCTTTTCGAGTCTGCTTCCCACATTTTCCCACGTACTGAGTGACTGCCCTTTGGAAAACAGAGGATACCAAAATCATGGAATTTTAAAATAAATTCGAAAACAGTTGCGTATAACTAGTAGGGGTAGATGGTACGGTTGCCATTGGCGCAAAAATTTAGATAAGCTTAGCAAATGATATAATCCATATACTGGTACGATAGATATAAAATAAATAGATCGCGTAAGAAAGTAAATTTGTATTGAGTATCGTGGATACAATAATATTAGGGTATATTTTTTTTATATATCCTTATGTATAGATCAAGATATTATTGTTCTATAGATCAGTAATGCCTATATTATAATTTTATTACAAATTGGGTTCAGTTTATTACTGTATAATAAATTATATAAAAAAACACATAATATATTAGTTAAGTTCATTGCGTTAGTCCAGAGATTTGCTTATGATAACCACATGGATCTCTTAGAACTTAGAACAATACTAGAAAATAATAATTTGGGTATATTCCAGTTTGACGTTAATTAAGATCGCTTAAAAAAATTTACAATCACAAAACAATAATTTTTTGAATTCATCATTTGATGATTTATTACTATTTATAATCTGCGTACTTCATTTCACCAAATAAGTGATTTAAGGGGTCATCCATTTAAGGAAATTGTACATCAATGGGTTAATAAGACCACTGTAGGGTGGTGTCGCCTATTTATCTAGTATAATTTGCTTTTTTTTTTTTTTGGTGTTCAACTTTATTAATCCATATCTTGCTGAATCTTATTTTTTCTTATTTTTACATATGTTATAGAAAATCATAGTGTGATAAACGAATGAAAGTATTTTTTTTTTCAAAAATATTTAGATTTTAAAAAATGTCCTTAAAAAAGGACGCCAGCAAGAAATGATACCGTGACAATTGTTGTTTGCGTGAGAAACAGACCCTTTTATCTTAAGGAAAAATACATATTTTTTAACAATTTAAGTTGGAATGTTTAATTTATAGCTTTTCAAAACAATAAGATAAGAAAATAGCGTAATAAAATATTGACATTTATTCTTGGTATCGGCTAGATCTTCAGGGCATCGTATAGGTCTTCAAGGCATCGTATAGGTCTTCAGGGCATCGTATAGGTCTTCAAGGCATCGTATAGATCTTCAGGGCATCGTATAGGTCTTCAAGGCATCGTATAGGTCTTCAAGGCATCGTATAGGTCTTCAGGGCATCGTATAGGTCTTCAAGGCATCGTATAGATCTTCAGGGCATCGTATAGGTCTTCAAGGCATCGTATAGGTCTTCAAGGCATCGTATAGGTCTTCAAGGCATCGTATAGGTCTTCAAGGCAACGGATTGGTTTTCTGGGCAACAATTTGGTCTTATGGGCGCCAGATTAGTCTTCTGGGCAGCAGATTCATTGTTTGGGGAGCTAATTCATCTTCTGGGCAGCAGATGTGTCTTCTGGGCAACATATTGATCTTTTGGGCATCAGATAGGTCTTATGGGCACTGGATTGGTCTTATGTGTAACAGATAAGTTTTATGGACAGTGCATTCGTCTTTAGGACATCAGATTTGTATTATGGGCAGCTGATGTGTCTTCAGGGCATCGGACAGATTTTGTGGGCAACAAATTGTTCGTTTGGGCATGATATTGGTCTTCTGAGTAGCGGATAGTCTTAAAGGCATCGGGTTTGTCTTTTGGGCAATGTATCGGAGCCAGCAAAAGACAAAAAATAGCAAGAAAGGTTTGCGCCGATCCTATTGTAGTAGAAAAAGAGTAGTCAGCTTTAGAAAAGAAGAAATCGGTGGCTGTATGATGTATTCTAGGATTGAGTCAACACAAATTAGCTCAAACAACATGTAAAGCTGAATAGTTTAATCTCAGATTCAATATTATTTGCATTTGATTTTAGATAATTAGAAGACCTAGAATCTAGAAATTCACTAGAATGTCTCTATTTACATCCTCTTCATTAAATTACATGGCGGCTGAATCAATATATTGAGTGCATAATATAATATTCTTCTTCTATTTAAGTAATAGCATGTTGAATTGAGTAAAGTTTGTGATATATGTTGAGAATAAAAAAGAAATATATACTAGAAGTAGTTTAATAATGTATATGTATATGTATATGTGGTTTTAAAACTAGTTAATATGGACAAACAACATATCATTCCTACTCAACTATCTTCAAATGTTAAAAAACTTCAAAATATATTCAAAACAAAATATAAAAAAGCTTTTTCTATGTTTTTGCAAAGAAAACACTAAAAAACTTAATTTAAGTCACGGTATCATTTGTTGCTGGCGTCCTTAAAAAGGGACAGATGGTTTTATCACCTCTGTGTAATTATTATTATTGTTTTAAACCAACTATCTATGTTTATGCCTTCTAAGAACAAATTAACAAAGTTATATTAAAGCTTAAGTCAATTTTTATTATTTTAATTTTAAAAAAAGTTTTACTTTTTCAGACTTATGTCTTAAATCGCATTTTACGAAGTGTCCTTAAAAAAGGACGCCAGCTGTAAATGGGTTAATTGGACGTAAGCAATATATTTATATATATACATATATTTGTTTGTGTCACTGCAATTAAAACTTCGTAGTAAACTAACTTAGCTCAAACATATGTAAGCTAATTCATAAATTATTTCGAGCCCCCCCCCCCCTTCCTGGAATGTGTTAAAAATATTTTTTCCAACAGTTTTTTTTTTAAATAAGTACTAAATTCTCTAAAAAAAATATTGTAAATGGTTGTCACGCAAAAGTTTAGCCCCCTCTCTGGAACAAAATTATGGCGTCGCCCCTGCATGGCATTCCATGTTTTGAAATATTTAAAATACTGAGCAGGACTTGACACATCATCATCATCATCAATCCCTTGACCGTTGTGGTCGTTGGGGAAACGTATAGACACTTTGACACATAACGCCATTAGTAAAATCAACAAAATTAGAAACTCTTTGAAAAAAATATAAATTAATTTTAACACAATTAAATACGAAAGTAAAAAATAAAACTGAACATTAATAAATTAAAGTAAATAGAAAAATAAAACAAAGTCAAACGAAAATAGAAAGGCATTCATACATTGTCTATAAACTAGAAAATATAGGCTATGTTGAAAAAAAAAATTAAAAAGAAAATGATTACTATAGTGAAACAGAAATAAAAATGGAAGAGAAAATTAAATATAATAGTTATGATGATCACTTGTGTAGCTCGAATATCTATTAGATCTTCTTCACTTCTTCATTGCAATAATAATAGTATATATAAAGCGCTATCAACAATGCGAAAAAGTTAAAAGCAATAATATATATGTATATACACGTTTGGTAGAATGAATATATTGTAACAAATGACAATGTTTTAATAAAGTTAAATTTCAATAAGAGATAGAAAAAAAAACACATCAACAACTGATTATAGTTCAAAAGAAGCAACCAAAAAAAAAAAATTAGGGTCTTGCGGTAAAGGAAGAAATACGTTATTAAAAAATATTTAAAGTAGCCAAAATAATTATATGAGAAGAGGTTAAAGGGAAATAAAAATTGTACAATGTAATAAACTAAATTAATATTTAAAATAATAACAAAATGATTTGATATGTATTAAATTATATTGACAAAAAGGAAAAACGTTAACTTAGAAAACACAATTATTTTTTATTAAAATGTATAAAACAAAGACTAAGCTATAAAAGAAAATGCTGTAAATAAAATACACACACACACACATACAATCGATTGGAATCAGAGAAACGTACAACACAATAAAATGGCTATTATATAAAACATTTGCATTAATTAGCCAACATATGTTTATCACATTAGAAGATATTTCTTTATTTTTTGTTTTTTTCGAGTTAACCGTTTTCACATTTATTTTTGTTGTCTGCAGCAAATACAGTGACCATGACCATAAGAATGGAAAGAAAAACAATGTTTTCAAAGTGTGTGAGAGAAAATAAAATTGTGATTGCAAAGTGAAGATATTTTTTTTTAAAGTTCTTTTGGTGGTAGACAATTTTCGCTGAATTTTTTTTTTATCAAATTGGTTGGTTGATACTTGTTCAATATGAAGAACAATGCAAAAGTCAATTGTTTACGAATTTTACTGTAATAGCAAGGAGACTCTGGCAATCCATTATATAATGGTTTATATTAATTTACTTGGCTTACTTAATCCTATATATAATCCTTAATCCTGTATATCCCAATAGGAGCATAGGACCGGAACTACATCAATATCGGTCTTGGGCGGCTTTCTTCAGTGGTGTCCATGTGAGGCCAACAGCCTTTGCCCCCTCCAAGTCTGCTTGGGTCTGCCCACCCTTTTTTTCCCCCTTAGGATTTCAGTCTAGCGCGTCTTTTGCAACACTGTCCTCTGGTCTTATCAAAGTGTGTCATTTACTTTTAAGAAAGCGTATCTGGCATCTGATTATAAATGTCTGGAGCCTGATTGTATTTGCCTTGGTTACTCTCCAGGTCTCAGAGTTATATATTAATTAAGTATTTCCTGATATTAGCTTATTGTAACATAAGCGCCAAAGATTTATGGGGCATATTTCTAGAATAGGCTTATACCTGCTAATTACTAACATGCCCTCTAAAACATTTGAAATTCATTAAACGTTGCCTACACAACTGTTCGGATCATAAAATGTTACAATCAATATGAATTAAAGTTTCGGTTCCGTTTAACGTGTAAAAATGGGTGGACAAAAATGAACATACACACAAGTACAGATTTTTTAATATAATAACAACTTTATTTAAAAAATTAATTGTGTAATTTTATCTCTCCCTTCGACTTTCTCTCCCTTCTTCTCTCTTCTTTCATTTCTCTCTCCCTTCTCT